>VZSC01006808.1:0-13083 GCA_013398225.1 Steatornis caripensis | reverse complement strand
AATATACATTACAATTCATTAATATTCCTAATTCTGATGTGGGAACAAATGAAATTCATCATTAGCAATTGAGTTTTAGAGTGAATGTGTGTGGGTGCATGGGAATATCTATGCTAGAATAAATTTATGCGGACTAAATCCATTAGCAATTTTCTGCACACCTCATTAAGCAGAATACCAAATCCCACTTAGCTCTTCTGCTGCTCTTGTTAGACAGTTGAAACTATACTATTCTGTCCTCTGAAAATAAAAAGAATCCCTACTGTAGTGTCCCACAAGTGAATTCTCAAAGTCTACAGCTGTCATACTAACACCTTAGACTAATCATGTTGCCTCAGTCTACTGTATCGTTGTTCAATCTGCCAAGAGATAGGCAGCCTGGCAACTACAGAGGGACACCGGAGAACAAGTATGTTTGTAACTGCTTGTCAGAGAGCATCCAGTCCCTCTGGCACCATAAGTGGCCTAAAGCATGTGTGCAGCTGTGAGTCAGGCGTCGAGCACACTTCCCAGTGTTGGTTGTTGAAAAAGTTGCCCTGTTAGTCTTTTGTCAGAAAATACAGATTTATCAAAAATTCTAATTTTCTGTGTGAGGATGTCACCCTTTCTGGAATTTATAGTGGAATAATTTCTTGGGTTAATGGGGTAATATCTGGTGCAGCTACATCTGTGTCAGAGGCCATGGTTTAGCCATCGCTTTAAGACAGTTCAAGACGGCTCCACTGCTTAAGCGTGTGTTGCTAACCTGCCCTGACCCCAGCAGCTCGTTCCTGTCTTCTCTCGTGCTTATGTGGGCACAAGAACGGAAAACAGAGGCAGACAAATTGGCTTAAAATTAACAAGGCCAAATAAGACTGAATTAGTTTTGATACAGCTAGAGTTGTTGATCTGGTTCACCACCTAGCCTCACAATTACACACTCTGGCACAAAAGAAGGGAAGAAAGTACAGGTTGAGGCTAGAGAAAGGCAGGAGAGAAAATGCTTCTTTTAGTCGTTAACATTGTCTTATGGCAGTTTAAAGTCTTCATGATGTTGTGGCAATAATGTGATCAGTAGTTCAAAGGAAGCTTTATAATCCAAAGTTGAGCAAAAGTAAGTGGAAAATTTTAAAGGGAGTTTGATTGCAAGAATTTGTTGTTATTTTTGTAGGGAGAGGGGAAGAAATGGGGTTTCCCCTTGTCTGTCCATTTACACACAAGAAGAAAAGATGTGAGAAAGTACAAGCTAATATAATTATAACTTAGTATATACTGAGTGAAAATCTAAGAAGGATGGAGAAACTTTCTTTATTGCTTTCTCTTCCTGTTATTTGACTGCTCTTCCTGTTTCTGAGACTGAAAAGTGCCAAACAGTTTTCATTTCCATGCCCAAACCCTTTTGACCAGTGCAAGCTCACACAGTCTAAAGCAAAGTCATATCTTAACCAGAGTATGGCAAGGAGAGAGGAATGATTCTCAGCTGAGTACTCAGGGTTGAGGTCCAGTTAACTTTTCTTTCTTATTTACGAGTGAAAGCACAGTAGAGTCAGAAAACACTAACAAAGGCACTTAGTTCCTCTCCATGTACAGTATTAGGGCAGTATTTTACTTTTAAACTAGGTTAACGTTATTTTTAGCTTCTGTCCTCTCCTTCCTTCTTGCGGATGCCAGAGCAGGCAGAAATTGTGCTTTTACCTCACAGTGGAAGTAGCAGGGTATAAGAGAATAGATGAATTCTTGCAGTGCCGCATGTGGTGTCCTTTGCTGCCTTTGATCGTTTGTCATTTTGATCATAATATTTTGAACAAAATAGCTAATCAATCCCTTCTCACTGTGTCCTTCACATACTGCCTGCTACAAGCCTTGTTCATTTTCTTTATATTCAAAACTGTACAGTAAATAGTACTGTAGCACTCCTCAGTGCTAGTGGGTGGGCCTGTCATTCTGCTGTGAGAGAAGAGGTGTTCCTACCACCAGTTGGCACCTCACTTGGTCAGTCAGGAATGCTTTTAAGCCTCACCAGGGTGTGTGACTCCCTGTGGGAAATATTTTGTACCTCATTAGGCTTTCCGTAGCCAGTAGGTGCACCCCACGTGCTGAGGAGGGCTGTAAGAAGGAATTGGCAGGCATGAAGATTTCTGGAGCACTAACAAAGACTCCTGAACCCTTTTTCCTCCTCTGTTCAGTCACACACAAGCAGACCCAATGTGGCACATGTGGAAGTGGCTAAGTAGAAGCTTAGTGGTTTGTGCTTTTATTTGCTTTGTGTAGACTTATGAGGGTTATGGTTCCCAGATATCCCAGTGAAACTTGGACAGTCCTGACTGTGTCTGGACAAAGTGTAACTAATTCCTGTTTTTTCTGTATTGTTTGTCAGTCTGAGCCTCAGCTTCTACTGACCCCACCTCGCATGAGGGAAAGGAGTTACTGGCTGCTTCTGACAGTGTGGGTCACTGGAACACAGGCTGGGGCTTTCAAAGCCACAGGCCCTCTGAAATGATCTAATGAACTGAGTTTAGTCTTCTAAAGAGAAACATTTTTTTAATTTTTTCTGTGTCATCTGGCAGCTCGGATAGGGTCAGATTCCCTCAGCTGTTGTATGCTCTCTAGTTAGAATCATAGAATCATTTTGGTTGGAAAAGACCTGTAAGATCCTCAAGTCCAGCTGTTAGCCTAGTACTGCCAAGTCCGCCACTAAACTGTGTCCCTAAGCACCACATGTACACATCTTCTAAATACCTCCAGGGATGGTGACGCCACCCCTTCCTTGGGCAGTCTGTTCCAATGCTTGACAACCCTTTTGGTGACATTTTTTTCCTAATATCCCATCTAAACCTCCCCTGGCACAACTTGAGGGCGTTTTATCTTGTCCTATTGCTTGTTTCATGGGAGAATAGACTGACACTCACCTTGCTTCAACCTCCGTTCTGGTAGTTGTAGGGAGCAGTAAGGTCTCCCCTCAGCCTCCTTTTATCCACACCAAACAATCCCAGTTTCCTCAGCTGCTCCTCTTAAGACTTGTATTCTAGACCCTTCACCAGCTTCACTGCCCTTCTTTGGATGCACTCCAGCACCTCCATGTCTGTCTTGTAGTGAGGGGCCCAAAACTGAACGCAGTATTTGAGATGTAGCCTCATCAGTGCTGAGTACAGGGGGAGAATTGCTTCCTTGGTCCTGTTGGCCACTTGACTTCTGATACAAGCTGGGATGCTGTTGGCTTTGTTGGCCACCTGGGTACGCTGCTGGCTCGTGTTCAGCTGTCTGATGACCAATACTCCCAGGTCCTTTTCTGCTGGGCAGCTTTCTAGCAATTTCCCCTGGTCTTGCCAAGGGAAGGAATTCTGTCAGATGTTGGCTTATGAGCAAGTGCTCATAGCCATGGGTGAGCTCATGGCACAGAACTGGGCCCTCAATTGTGTTTCACTCTAGAGAGGATGAAAAAAAGAGAGAGGGGAAAGAAGTAATCTCATTTTTTGTGTCAGGACTGCCTTTTCTTCTGGACCATAACCCGTTCCACATACCTTTGTTAAATCATGAGTATATTGTATGCCAACCAAATAATTTCTCCTATTATACTTTACATGCAATAAAATTCTTCAAATTCAAAGGTCACCAGCCAGAAATGTAAAATGACTTCATGAATGACTTCAGCTCGTTAATCGTGCCTCGGTGTAGCTGTGGCTCTCCTCTGTTCATTAGAATAACATTTCTTTGCACTTCATGGCAAACCATCATTATAATACAGAACAAGGACAACAGAGTGTGAAAGACTTTTTTTAATGAGACTTCATAGCTGCTCATGGTGGGACTCCCCATCCTGTTTGCTCTTGAAAGAGCTGTCTGACAAAGGGTTCAGGAGGATTTTACCTGATGAAGAGAGTTTCACAGGGAAAACTGTCAATGTGCTTACAGAAAACTGCATAAACCTGGCTGCCCTGTTCACTGAGCTGTCAGTCTTCAAATAAATACAGAAAGAAAATCTTTAATTGTGCTCACCACATATATGACATTTTATGCTGTATTATTGTCATTTGCAGCAGTTCAGGCTCCCCAGGATCTCGAGTGGACTCTGCACTTAATAAGGAGAAACTCTATAGTTTAATAATTACCATGTATTGAGGAAAATAAACTCTTCATCAGAACCTCTAAAGCTCCGTTGCATCATCAATGCTCTTGCTATTATTCTAATATTATTTTAGTCCTTACCTTGGATATACCACAGAAGTGGAATTATTCCAATAGTGCTGGACTGAGACAGCTAATTTAAATCTCCCTTAATAAATATTTTAAGGGATGTTAATAATATTTTAGTATCTTTCTTCTTTAGCTGCAATAATGAAATTGCAAAAATGGCTTATAAAGTTTTGTGGATGTTCATTTTTAATTAAAATGTTCTCCTCTGTTTTCCCTAAGGAGTGTAGTGACTTTAAGCGCTAGAAAAGATAGCAAGATTCCTCACAAAAAGAAGTACTGATCTGACTACTGACCTCATGATTCTATAACTTTTTCATTTCCTGTCTGTGAGGCCAATCCAGGTTCTCCCCACAAAAAAATAAATGCTTGCAAATCCAGGCCCTAATCTTGTCCTCCTGCCTAATTTTCAACTCCCTTTGAAGGCAAATGCAGCTTTAATTCATATGGCAGCTAGCATCAGAATGCTTCTGTGATATGCAGATAGAGGAGTAATAACATGATGAGACATACTTATGGTATTACCTGCTTCATGAGGTAAAATTGAACTTTATAGTCAGTGGAATCATAAGGTATTTGAAAACTATGTTATTCTTTTGGCTTGCCATCTGTTTTTTCTTTATTGCCTGTCTCTAGTGTTTGTGACAGTGACTGCTATAGATATTATTCTCTCCATATACCTCTCGTCTCCTATCTATTAATTAATTTCTACATCTAATCTCCTAATTAATTCTTTTCTTCATCCCTGAGTTCCTTCCACATCTGTAAATTCTGTATGTGCCCCTAGTTTCTACATCCTGATAGAGACTCCACCCTAGGCTTCAGCAGCTGTCTCCCCAGCTTTGCTGCTGTTTGTCCCTGTTACTCCTATGAAGTTCTCTACATCCGTCTTTTTCTTCCTCACTGGCCAAGGTTTCTTTCCACATGGGTACTGCATGGGCCAAGGGCAGAAAATTATCATCTTTCAAGCCTTGGAGTTAGGAAGAGGCACTGTTGTTCTTCACTCCCCTAAGTATTTCTGTCAACATTGGGTGAAGCAACAGAGTTATTGAAGTAAAAGAAGCTGTTGGAAGTATAAGGCATGGTTACTAAAATGTTTGTGAACTCTTTTCTTCAGCTGCTCTCTTCTCCAAATCATCAGGTTACTTTTTGCAGCATCTCTTCGTCTATTTTCTGTCTTTCTCTCTGATAGGCCAAGAAAAGGCCCTTTTTTTCTTGTAATCTGTAGTCCTCTTTCCCTTGTGTTGCTCTGATCTGCTTTGTCAAGTGATCAAAGTCCCTGTGCAGGTGAGCTGTTGCTTAGTTACCACCTGCTTGGAATTCACTCTTGAAAAATTGCTTTGTCTTGAGAAGTAGCCGTATCTTTGTTCCTTGGTGTTCCATTTAAATGGATGATCAAAGTTTATCAGCCTGCTCTATTAGCGCTGTGTTCTGTGCAAAACTTTTTCTTGTCACCTTCTACAGATTTTTAGGTCGATCTGGAGAAAAGAGATGAGAGAGAGAAGGCAAGAATGCTCTACAGTTTAGAGACAATGTTTGTCAGGAAGGAATCTGACAAGGAAATAAAATGCACAGACTCCAGCACAAAATAGGCTGTGCATAGCCAGACATCCCAAATAGTTACAACATTCAATTAAGATATTTTAGTGTTGGAGATTTTTTTTTTACGTTATTGCCTCTAGAATTTTGTTTTTCTGTAGACTTTGGGGAGAAAGCTGGTTAATTCCATTTAGGTGCGCAAAAATACATCCCGATGATAACACATATGAAAGCAAATGTGCCACAATCTGGAGTGTAAATCTTCTTGCTCCAAAGAGGCACACTTGCCTAGAGAGTAATATCTGTATTACTGATTGCTGTTCTTGGTCTTCCTCTTATTCTTCTCCAAATCACCTCCTAGATTCAGAACAAAAATTGCATTTGCCCTTGTTATGTGTATGGCAGTGTATACTACCTTAACTTCATGTTTCCTTTTCAAATGTACAAATCAGAACCAGGCAAACTGACTGCTGTGCATTAAGCAGGAGGCCCGTTAATTTGTAGAGTAGTGTTTGGACCAGACAGGAGACCAGCAGCTCTCAGCAGCAAACACTGCAACAGCAGCATCAAAACCAAAGGCAGAATTTAGGTGAGAAATATGGTCATAAAACTGTACACAAAAGAGCATTTAGCGGCATAAGCAAACATGCAGGACTGAGCGTCACCAGAATCCCATGTTGTACCCAGACCATTACTGGTATGTATGTACTCTGTGCCCGATATGCACGTAGAAGATTGCAGTCTATTAATGGTAGCCTAAGAGATTCTATCGAAGTTAACAGTGGCAGAAACAGAAAGATCTGCTAGCTTTGCTCCCAGCCAGGAACTCATCCCAGTGTTGTAAGTGAATGACTAATGTATTACTGAGATGTCTTTGATTTTCAGTTGACTTGAATGGAAAGGAAACTTAGATTTAGTGTTGGTACAGGTTTTCTATCAAGTAATAATAAAAAAGTCCTGATAATTCATTGGATGGTGGAATTTGGACTATCTAAGGATCTCGAATTTTTTTCAGCTTCAGGAACAGTTCAAGCTAGATTTGGATTTCTAAATCCATTAGACTTTCTTTAGTGAGGGTGAAAACCTGTGGCTTCATCATGTAACTCTCCTTCCTCACCTTTCATGAAGATACACCCATACTGGGGAAAAAAAATAGGTTAGTTACATGTCTGATACATTCTTTAACATCTACAGTGTTAAGTTAGAGCATTGCTATTTGAATTCACTCACCCTACCTGTATACTGGCACACTTGTATAGGTTGGATTAATAATAGGCATACTGAAGAAGTAGACTAGGTGTTTCAGATCTTTTGAAAAGGTGTAAGTTATTTGAGCAAAATCTTAAAAATAATGAAGGTTTGGGTTAAGTCCATAACAGATGTTCCCACATGTTTTAGTTTTCAATGCCTCTCAGTATGAGATTTATTGAAATACTTTGTGTACACATAGAAGCTGCTAATAATTTTTTGACATGATGCAGTTGATTATATTGACAAGTCTCTTATATTAATAACTGCTCTTGTCCTGATTTGATTTATTACATCCAGACTCACCTGAGTCAGAAAGTGCTGAGATTAGCTGTAATTACAGTACTCATTACCCTTGAGTACTCAGGATGGGACACCAAGTCAGGTTCAAATTCTGTTCTTACCACCAACACAAATGCAAGATGATACCAGTGAAGGCAGTGTTGCTACTCCAGATTCTCACTGTTGTAGGGGGAAGCTTTGGTCCTAGCATGCCAGATTGGCTTCTATCCAAATGTAATTATGAGACAAATATTGACAGGTTCAACCTGGTAATTTAGTGACAGTGGCAAGTTCCTACTGTTGTAATATGTTGACTACAGTCTTTATCAACAAATAATGGCTTAAGACCATGAAAAATAAATAATTAAGTTCACGCTGTCATGAAAGTGTTTTAAGTTCGTAGACTTTGGCAGTGTTCTTGTCCTAAGAGTGGCAGTTCCTATGTGTGGTCTTCAGAGCATACTTTCTGTGATTGAAAACTGGAAGCACATGTAGCATTTCATACTGTGCACATTTTTTAATGTATTTTTTAAAAGCAATTTTTCCTTTGTCCTACCACTTTCCTTGGGTCTGGTAGAGATAATAATGACTTCTTGACTCTAAGTCTTTTATGCTTTCTGTACCTATATTCTGGAATTTGAGCGGTAAAAACCCAGAATGGAGTGGAACAAACTATTCCAATAGACATGTGTGCTCTATCCTTCTTTCCCAGCTTTTGGTGACCATCCATTTAGCAGTATCTCACACTATTCCTATCCTTTATTTGGCTCTTCCATCTCAAAAGGCTCTCTTAGAATGGATACTCTTCCTTTCCCACCCCCTCTGCTGCTTTGTGTATTTTTGTCGTGCATACTGGCTTTGATTTTTTTTTTTTTAACATCTTTCTGGCACCATTCTTTTATTCTAACCTGGCTTTACATTCATCCCTTTATTCTGGCAGTACTGCATGTACAGAAGCAGATGGGTGGCTGCTGACTGACTACTGGGAGTGGGGGGGGGTGTGTGTGAAGAGCAATGACTGTCACTGCATGGGAATTTCTCCTGGGAAGTGCAGGAGCGTGGCAGAAGTGAATGAGACGGGCCTGGAGCAGGATGTGGCAAGTGCTGCATATTTCCAAGATGCCAGGTCTGTAGCTTAGGTCTACTACAGTGCTCCTGATGTGGGGTCTAAATTTAAGAAAGTTTTCTCCTAAGTCTATTTGTTTCCAACTAAAGCAGACAGGAGGCTGCTTTTCCTTACAAGAGAAAACAAGTTGAACTCTTGTTTTAGTGTTTCTTCCCTCCTTTTTTTTAAAGAGAAGTAAAACTGTAAGTGGTATCAATAGACTGAAAACTTAAATGAGCAAGGAGCAAATACTTACTGCACTATCGATCAAGTCCTGAGCTACATTTTCACAACATGAAAATATACTGATTTCTGTGACTGTTAATCTAATATCTGAATATAGAATATATGCTTCTCTTGCACTTCTTTTTTAGAATAGAACTATATTTGTGAGGAAGAGCAATTTACCGAAGTGGTGCTTAAAATAAATGATAGCTTCAACTAACACACGCCATAATGCCAAGTGAGTTCTCCTAATACCCTTTTTGTATTCTCTAAGGCTGTTTTTATATTGGTTAAATATATGTTAACTTCTTATTATACAGCAGTTGCTGTGATGATGAACTTATTCCTAGAATTATAGACTCAGAAAACAGTAGAATAATAGAGTAGCTGAGGTTGGAAGGGCCTCTGAAAATCCAAACCCTTCATGCTCAAAGGAGGATCTGGTAGAGCAGCTTGCTCAGGCATATGTCCAGTTGAGTTTTCAATAGCTCCAATAATGGAGATTTGACAACCAGTCTGGACAACTTGTTCCAGACTTCTCAATCCTCACAGGACAAAAAAAACCCACCGTGGTTTTTTTGAGTGGAATTTCCTGTGTTTCAGTTCACGTCCATTGCTTCTCATCTATCACTGTGAGCTGGCTCCGTTTTCTTTTCTTCTTCCCATCAGTAATTTACACACAGTGCTAAAATGTAAATAAATATGAAAATATACAAAGCAAGATGATGATTCTGAAGGGACAGCAAAATGTGCTGTAGATATAGTAATAGAGAGTTTCTGCATGGAACAGCTTGCAGTATGGGAAATGAAAGCAGATAAAAGGTAGGGGAAAAAACCCAGTTAAGTCTGATACTTTGACCAATCTTGTGCACCAGATTCAGGTGCAGCTGAGCAAGATTCTCTCCTTCTTTGGTGTCTAGGTAAATTTTATTGGGAAAAGGGGATTGTAAAGCTGTCACGACAGTATTAGTATTATAGCTTCTGTTGTCCAATAACCGTCACCATCCATTTAGTTTTTGCAGTGTTAAATTTTGCTAACAATGAGATAGTATTAAGTATTTTTGTTGTTAATTCTTTCGTGTAGGTACAATGTCAGCACAAAAGCAGCTACTTGGGGGATCAAAGCTGGGAAGGATCAAACATTGGGAACATACTTTATTTCTGACAATTTGTCAAAAATTACTAGGGTTTGTTTAATATAAAGGTATCACAGACTTGTAAAGAACAAACAGTTTTGAAGAATATATCAAAAGAGATTTAAGTTAGAAGCGAGAGTATTGATTTTGAGATGCAAGATTACTTAGCTATAGGGTTACAAAGCAGGTGGGAAAAAAAGAATAAAACTAAGAGCTGTCTATGAAACCAAATTACATAGAAGTTCAGAAAGAGAATCTGGGCCCAATCCTGTGTCAAGTGCCAAATAGTGTCGATACCACTTATTTAAAAAACACACTGAAGACTCAAGCCCTATTCTGTTTATGTCAGTGTTTTCCTCTTTAGTGCTGTTTCTCTTCTGTCTCTGTCAAGCTCATACAAGGACTCTAAGAACAAGTGTTAAAACAGGCTTTCACGTTGAGTGTTTCTATATTAAGTTTAGTTTTCATGAAGCAGCTAGATTCTATTTAGATTCCACATCTCATAATATTGGGAAGTTTGTTAATTGCTAGGCTTTAAATCCTCTGAATAACCAACCCAAATACTCAAATACTTTTAAACTCATGACAGTAATAGGAAGACGTTTTTGCCTCCCATTTGTTCCTAATAGCTGAGAGCCTTGCAGAGTTTAAAAATATCAAACCTTGAACAACTTTGGTCTGTTGAAGAAGCTCTAAGGCATGCAATTTCTTTGCCAGCTGATGTTTGCTAGATTTAAAAACAACAACAAAACTTCCAGCCTTGAATTTAATTACAGATTTGGCAAACTTTTATAATTCTAGTTACCGTGATGGTTTTTTTTGCCTGACATCTGAAAGTCTACACTAGAATTGTGAATTTAAGTGAAGAAAGTCTTTTCAACTTGAACAGAAAACGCAAACTCCCTTTTTCTGAATCTGCAATGTGCCAAATGATCAGGGCATTAACGTTTTATGCAGGCAGAGTTCTGTCTGGGCTTGCTCTCGAGACAGTTGTGCTGCACTTGGGTACAAAATCCATCTTCTGTGAAGTGTGCATGTGACTGAATAGTTTCTGGAGTAGGACTTCCTGTTGTTCAGGGGAAGGTGGCATTGCATTGGCATCCTCTCTTCAGTTATTTGTTAGCCTGCTGCAAAGGATTATTCGGAGTTAGATTTTGCTTCCCATTCTACCAGTTCTAGTTGTCTGAACATCTACTAGAGCTACATAATTTTCTAATTTTCCCTGGTCGGAGGGTTTTGTAATCAGAGGCAAGTCAAAGTGAAATGACAGAACAGCTAGAGAATGGAAATTTTTATTCAGTATGGACACAGTTTCTCTCATTTTTTTTCCATGTTAGGGACAGTTTACCATTCACTTTTTCCCAACTGTGTCTCTAGCTTGAAAGTATAGGTGGACAAGGTTTGTGTGTATTTAAATGAATGCAATCTAAGATTGAGAGCCTCTCCGAATGGAGGAAGTTAAACACAACGAAAAGTCTTACAATTAACCAACTCTGTCTTTAGTCATTAACATCTGCTGGCAAAGGGTGGAGCAGTTTGGTTTACTGTAATTTGCTTCCCAAAAAAGGTAGCAGAGATCCAGATCTAGTTTCCTCTCAGTTCCTACTGGGTACTGAAAAATCTGGTCTTTGATAATCATAGTTGGGCACCAGGTTCCAGTACTTACAGATGTATTGATTTACAGAAACAAAGGTAGTTCTTGTGCTCAAAGACTAGGTGACAGTGCAAAAATATGTGTGAAGCTATGATGGCTTTATATCAGCGCTGCAGGAACTCACTAGGGATGCCATCTAGCTTCTGATTTGTCCATGCAAAAGGTAGCAGTGTGAGAAAACTTAACAAATTTAGAATCAAAAGTAACATTTTTGTAGGGAGTTAATTCTTATAGCAGGCTATGCACCTTTTGATATTTCAAAAACATAAAACCCAACAACTTCAAAGCCACGAAGATATTTTAGTTCGGACTGTGTCTCTGTCCAAGTACTATAAGAATTATTTCACAGAACTTTACAGTTCAATATGCCAAATAAGAGGAGAGGCTGCAGATAATGCATATTTTGTATGCATGCTGGGGCTATACTTCTGAGTATGTGATTCTACATATAAATACAAGACAACAAGATTTCTATTAACCCCAGGGATGCATACACACATCAGATCTGCCATGTTTTTTCTTCCCAGAAACAGTGCATAGACTCATGACTTCTGTCTTACAAAACCAGGACTGAGCATTGTACATTAGACCATACTTATAACAGTATTTTGCAGAGGCGGAGTCATAATGCAGATCGTCAGAGTTTCTGAGCTAAGTTCTTGTAATGAGATCTACACCAATTCAGAGTGAACACTTCTCTTGAAGAAATAATTGATTTTATTCTGACGCTATGTTTGCNATCAGATCTGCCATGTTTTTTCTTCCCAGAAACAGTGCATAGACTCATGACTTCTGTCTTACAAAACCAGGACTGAGCATTGTACATTAGACCATACTTATAACAGTATTTTGCAGAGGCGGAGTCATAATGCAGATCGTCAGAGTTTCTGAGCTAAGTTCTTGTAATGAGATCTACACCAATTCAGAGTGAACACTTCTCTTGAAGAAATAATTGATTTTATTCTGACGCTATGTTTGCTCAGGTCTCAGCACAAGTTAGAGAAGTCCCAGTCAAGCTGAGAATTGATAAAGGAGAGTGAAATACTTTTCTGCTTCAGCAGCTATCTCCTCTACTTAGCTGTCTCTGCAGTTTGTGGGGATGTGAGCTCTTCCATTTGTAGACCAATTGAAAGCTTCGCTACCCCCGCTTATGGAGGAAATCCATAAGACTTACATTTTGGCTCTTCACACTGCTTAAGGGCACAATTTCAAATACAAAGAATGTGGCTTACTTTTATTAGGGCTAGTACAATGATGTCTGGATTGTCTTTTTCTATCTGGGGAAGCGTTGAAATTTTGATGTAAGACCGAGAAAAGGTTTCTCGTACTTTTGCGTTCTGACATCTCTTTGTAAGTTATACTGGGGCAGTTAATATGAATGTATAGATCAATAATCTAATTTTTAGAAAGCGTATTAATAGGGAATATTGAAGTGCTGATATAACCTAATACAGAATTTCAGTGTATTGACTTTGACTCTCTGGTTTTGTTGTTGGATTTCTTTTTTCCTGGGGAAGTCTCATAAGAATAATCTTTTAGTTCATATACTCTGCATGCAAAAAGGCAGCTATCGAGTATAGAACAATTATCTGTGATCTGTTACTATACTGATCTTCAATTTTGAAACTGAACATATTCATACACAATTGATCGAGGGCCCTGCAAGGCCACCCTTTGTTCTGTTGAAGCATAGGAATAGAATCTACCAAAGTAAAAAAAAAAAA
>VZSC01006805.1:285576-375595 GCA_013398225.1 Steatornis caripensis | reverse complement strand
CCCCAAGCTGGTCATTATCCCATGGCTACATTATTCTTTACCTTTCCACCATGTCACGCTAAAGCTGAGCTGGCTATTAAATGGAGGACAGATGGTCTCTGTTAACCCTTTCCCTCCCCTTCTGGGGAGGGAAGGAGAAAAGGGAAAGAGGCTTATGGGTTGGAAAAGTTAAACCAGCTTTAATATAACAATAATAATAAGGTATAACAAGTAATAGAAAAAAATAATGAAATATATTCAAATATATGCAAACTCAATATCGACCTCCTCTGATGACGATCACGTCACCCCAGACACTGCAGGGCAGGCCCTGGGAAAGTCCCGGACTGGACTCAGCGGCAGATGGGAATTGGATTCAGGAATGCATGGATCGGGATCAAAGGCAGAAGAAACGGACCGAGTCCTCCTCAGACACCAGCCATAGAAGAAGAGAGAAGAGATAGATAGAAGAAGAGAGCTTGACCCTTGTGATCCCTCAGCTTTACACTGAGTGTGAAGTGTATGGGATGGAATACTCCGCTTGGTCAGGTTTGGGTCTCCTGTCCAACCCGCTCCTCCCTGCAGCAGGGTCGCAGGGGTGACCCCTTTTCCGCCCTTTCATTTCTGGCACATAAGAAGTTTAGCAGAACCCAGCAGTGACCTTGGTTTCCACAGGAATAAGTATAAGCAAGAGTCTTTCTGCATACCATCCCCACCCTCGCCCCAGCAATAACCATAAACATTGAACCTTATCACTCCTAGAAGCAGACACTATCTGAAAAAATGCTGTTAGTTTCAGAGAGTGCAGGCACTTAGGAGAGACTTAACTGAAAAGTAAAATTACTAAAAGGAAAGTTGGTTCTGTCCTAGCTCAGACCAGCACACGTCATTTGTATATCATTCTGGTGTCATGAGATGTCTGAGATGTTACTGCAATTATTACTCTGTGGCCTGAAGCTTATAGTTTCAAAAAATGAGGTTTGACCTTTACAGAAAATGTAGATGTTCTTAAACCAGTAACCATCTCTCCACTGGTTTATGAGGCGTGAGCTGTTTCCTGCTGGGTAGGCATATTGGTCAGATTGTTTATAAGTAAAACAGAAAATTCCTTCTGTTTGGATGGCAATGGTGTATTCTCAATCCTGATATTTGGTCTGAGTTTTAAGAGTCTTTTTCCAGATAGGCAAATTGCAGGGGTTATTATAAGTATAGTTCTCTGTTGCTTCCAATTCAATTAAAGTCAAAGAAATCATGATAAGGGGTATGCCTGTTCTGGGAGTTACTAGGGTATAGATGCATACCCAAGAATCTGGTTAGTTAGGTTGGCCATGTGATGGGTGAACTACACAAAGGAATTGTGTTCCTTACAACTAAGAGCGAGGGGTATTAGTAAAAGCAGTAAAGAAAGGTACTATACTAACACAGCTTTGAGAATAACTTTCACAGAATGCGGTTGTCGATGCATAGTTGAGCCCATTTTGGCAATGGTTTTCTTGTTGTTTTCAATCAAATGTACAAAAGGAAAAGAACCAAAACATTTATACAAAGAAGGGTTAATACTGAACCAGGGTAACCACTCTACTCCTATCTTAAGAAGGTATAGAAGATAATCTTAATGTAACAACAAAACTTTGAGTCTCGTGGGTAGCTCTTCTTCACTGGGCACCTCCAACCTCGATGATAGCTTTCCCAATGACCTTTATAACAGTTATTAAAACACCACCCAGGATGACATGGACCACAATTATTGCAGGATATTGCAGGATAACCAAAGCCAACTATTCTGATGCCTTCTCAAACCTTTCCTTCTTGAAACTGAGCCTGGAGTGATTGCCATCCTGTAAGGATGGTGGATACACCAAACAGGACACCGTCCTTGGTTTACAGTCTCTGATGGTCCACTTGGTCAAGTAGCAGGTGAAACCCTCTGCCAGGTTGCCTTAGAAGGAAAACAAAAATGACAGGATTCTGAGATTTCCTCAAGCCCTTGCAAGCTCAAATGGTCCTGGTTTCAATCTCCAAGGTAGGATTGGCAAAGTCCCATGGGGTCAACAGTGGTCCATCTGACTTACATTCTTTGGGCAGTCATTTAGCATAAGAGTGGTGAATGCAGTTATCCTTTTCTGCAACATTTTGTTGCGGGGGAGAGTGGTTAAGGTTTAACGGTCGCTCAAAGATATGAGGGGAATTAGTATGAGTTTGTAAAAAAGCACGACTTTACAGAATTCGATGGCAAGATTCACTCTATTACGTACTGTTTGAAGGGATGGTGAAAGGGAATTGGCTCAGACTGTGCAACTGTCACAGTGAATGGTGGGGGGGGGCTGGAGAGAGAAGTGATTATACAGTGGTCAGATAAGGGAAACTGAGTCAGGGTCGAGTTGGAGTGATGTGTAGAGGGTTTAGGGAAAAGGGTATAAGGAGTGCCCTCCCGTTGAGTCACAAGGTTCAGAAAGGACCCCCTTGCTTTCTAAACTCCTTCTCGGAGGAGTCTAGGTGCGGCTGAATCCACTCCTAGTCCCAGACTTGGTCAACGGTTTATAACTAAAGGAGTGTAGTGTTGGGATTTCAGTGAAAGTGATTTAACATGTAAGTATGAGTCTTATAACAATTAATAGTAGCAATAAATGGTATTTTCACACTACTAAAGTAAATAATAAACTAAATTATGTGATTAGCAATACTTATTCAATAATCAATAATCATGCCGACATAGTTAACGATTTGAAGTTTCCTAACTTAAAACACAAGTATACACATGCATACACACACGCACACACACAGATATAGAGGTTAACCTTTGTTTAAGATGTTAAATTTGGTACCAAATATCCTTCAAAAATCACACAGAGTTGAGTAATAGTGAGCTACACACTATTTCAACCTGTGAAAATCCTTCGCGAAAATCTAAACGCAGTGACTTACTCACTTTTTCCTTTGCTGGCGTCTGTCAGTGAAGGATCTGATTACCTCGTGGAACCTCGCGAAAACTGCCCTGAGAGGCGTCCCAGCTCAGAGGGAGATACACGGTCACAGCCTGCTGTGGGCCCGGAGAGCTCAGAGGGTCTCGCTTTAGAACCATTATTTATAGAATCGCAAGGTGATTGACTTTGGTCAATGTTACCTTTTCGTGGCCACAATTTGTATCAGATAATTAGTCTTGGCATCTCTCAGATATGGGCTGCGACCCATGCAGGAGAAGATTTAGGTACGTTTCCCGGGTAACAGGAGTTCCGGAGATGGTCAGGGAGCGCCTGATCACTTCAACTCACTGTGATTGCATCAGGAGTTCCAGGGCAATTAGGGAGTACCTAATTGTCCCAACTTGCTGTGCTGATCCCAGGACAGAGAGGTACCGTGTTACTTCATATCTTGGCTCACTGTACAAACAGGCAGGGTCGGAGAGTGCCCAATTATCCCAGCTCTTTGTTCTTACATGGTGATGGATGATCTGATATTGCAATGCGGCTTGTTGGTAGGGGGAAATGGGGCCTACACCACAACACATTTACAGCGAAGTAAGAGTTAAATAACACAATATACAGATCTTCCCATTTCGAGTCCAAGTTTGTTTTGTGAGAGTGGACTTCTATCGTTACTGCATCTTCAGACTGGATATCGTGTATTTGCATTCCAGCTGGTACTGGTTGAAACCATCTGGCTTGTGCACTATTTTCTTGTAGATTTTTTTTTTATCCCCAATACAAATTTGGTAACTCATTCATCTCCATCTGAGAGGCTGGTCCAAGTGGGGACAAAGGTCCCAGGTACAGCTAAGTGGCTGCCAAACACTATTTCTGCTGGTGACAACTCTAGAGGTTGGCGAGGAGTATATCTAATATTCCATAGCACTATTCCTAAAACTTCAGGCCATTTCAAACCTACCTGACTACAAGTTCGAGCAATTTTATTTTTGAGAGTCCTATTCATTCTTTCCCCCTGTCCTGAGGACTTGAGATGATACGGGACATGTAGTTGTCATTGTATTCCTAAACTTTTATAGATATTGTTTAGTATCCTGCTGAAAAATGAGAACTCCTATTGGATTCTATGGTTTCAGGTATTCCATATCTGGGAATGATTTCCTGCAAGAGTGCTTTGACCACTCCGGCAGTATCTGCATTTCTGGTGGGAAAAGCTTCTACCCATCCTGAGAGTTGATCTGCAATTACGAACAGGTGCTTAAATGTGCTCACAGGAGGCATGTCAGCACAATGAATTTGCAGTCTTTGGAATGTGGAATGGAAGCGTGCTGATGGTCGTTTTCCAACCTCCTGTTTGGGTTTTGCATCAGAAAACTTCCAACATGTGGGACTCACCATCCTTTTTACTGCCATATGTGTTCTGGGTGCTGCCCACATTATTTCAATCTGGTTAACAATTGCTGTCATCCCTTCATGTGTTTCCTCACGAAACCACCTAGCGAAAGTCATTAAACGTTTTCTTGGTAAAACGGGTTTTCCCCCAATAGTCCAAATTCCAGTTTCATCTTTTACAACTTTCCCATTGAGACCGTTCTTCCTGAGTAACCTCTGCATATATTTGTGCTAGATTATTGATCTCTGACCATTTGTCAGCAGAGGGAGTTGTTACAGTGGTACACTGAGGTAGAGGTTGGCAGGCGGCAGCTTTAGCTGCTTCATCTGCTGATTCATTATTTCTTTCAGTTTTGCTGGATCCTTTGGTATGAGCTGGACGGCGTACTACAGCAATTTCCCTTGGAAGTTTAAGAGCTTCCAAAAACATTCAGATTTCAGTTCCATTAGAAATATTCTTTCCTGCTGAGGTAAGGAATCCTCGTTCTTTCCATAGCATGACACACTCCAAAAACGTATTTAAAATTAGTATAAATAGTTACCCTCTGATTACGTCCCCACCAGGCTGCTGTTGCTAGTGCAGTTAATTCAGCCCCTTGGGCATTCACTGTGGGTTGTAGAGGTTCTGCTTCAAGCACCTCTAAGTTTCTCACCACTGCATAGCCTGTCATTTTCCATTCACATAATACGAAGACTCGTTGGTGAAAAGGGTTAGATCTGAGTTCTCTAGAGGCTGATGCTGCAGGTCTTCCTGTAGGTAGCTGGAGTGAAACACTGCCTTAGCACAATCATGATGCAGCTCACCATCGGAGGGAACAGTCAGTAAAGTTGCTGGATTCTAAACATATGTCTTTTAGAATTAATATCTGCATTTAAAATCATTAATTCATGTGATGTGCTCTTTGTGGGGACAACACTTGTGTAGCATGTTGCTTAAGAATGAGTTCTACTTCATGCGGGACATATGCGGCCATCGAGTGACCTAGGACTGATGGTCTGCTTTTTTCTATGCTAGTCGCTGTTCCTGCTATTGCTTTAACACAGGAATTATTCCCTGCCACTACAGGATCCCGTTGAGTTGAGTAATAAACCACAGGGCGGTGGTGCAGTCCTAGCTGTTGAGTAAGGGCTTGGTGGGCTACTCCTTTGTTCTCAGGCACAAATAGCTCAAAGGGCTTAGAGTAATCTGGCAATCCGAATGCGGGAGCAGAAGCTAAAGCTCCTTTTATAGCTTGGAAAGCCTTCTCTCTCTAGACCCCAATGTATACGCTCCACTTCCTCTGCCTTGGCAGCTTCAGTCAACAGGTTACTTAACTCCCCTAGCCCCCATATCCAGAGTCTGCAGTATCCTACTGCACCTAAAAATCCTTGCAGTTGTTTTTTTGGTACTGGTCAAGGTGTTTCTACAATACTCTGGACCCAATAGCCTTCATCCATTCTGGGCCTACTAATCTTTGTCCTTCTTTTAATATAAATCCTCAATATTTCACTTCCTGCTGACACAGCTGAAGTTTAGGAAGAGATGCAAGGTGAATTTTTCTGCTAAAGCAGTACACAGACAAATAGCATCTTTCAAGTAATCTTCATATGTCTTACTGGCAAGTAGCGAATCATCTACATATTGCACAAATATAGAACTCCCAGGTAATATCATATGTTTCAAGTAATCTTTAAGCAAGTGGGAGAATATTGTAGGAGACAGTGAACCCTTGGGGCAAGCAGGTCCACATTAGTTGTTGGCCTTTCCACATAAATGCAAACAGATGCTGGCTGTCTTCTGCTACAGGAATACTAAAAAATGTAGGTGTTAAATCAGTAACAGTAAAGTGAAGGTTTCCAATTCCTCTTTTATTAGTTCTCAGGCTACAGCTCGAGCTGGCTGCTTCCCGAAAAGAATACCTGCCCCAGATCACACCCCTCAATTATACCTGTACCACCCAGCAACTGATCCCCAAGTCTGATCACTGAATTCTGGTCGGGGGTCTCTTGATTTCTTACTGGTTTTCACTGTTGCTGGGCTTGGCCACCCTCTGAAGTTACCTTGTTCTCTTGGAATTGTTTCCTTGGTCCTTCTCTTCTTCAGTCCACTTGCATCTGTTGGATTCAGTTAGTTCTGTGTTAGCAGCATTAGTTTTATCAAAACGTTTACTCTTGGTCAGCTCTTGCGGCCTAAGACTTCAACTACTTTAGCTACTACTGCTAAGCTACTGCTGGTAAAAGAGACTATTCAGAGAAAAGAATACCATTAATCAAATTTCTTCTATAACACAGGAATATTACCCGGTTAGATTTCTGTGCCAGTGTTGGTAATAACAGTGCTGTAAAGTGCAAGGTGTAAGGTGCAAGGTATAATGTGCAGTCATGTCAGACTGTTTCTGATAGTGTTACTTCTGTGCTGGCTCAAGTGAGGTCATTTCCATTCTCTCAGTTCTGAGATGACTCATGGTGTGGTTTTCTTGTCAAGTTAAAAAATTTTGTGAGAATTAAATTTGCTGAAATATTTCTCACGATTTTTCTTCTTTGTTTTCCTAGGTTCTCAAAATCTCCTAAATTCCAGCTGGGAAATAAGTTTATTCTTGCACATATATACATGTATAAACATGATTGGAAAGTATGTCCCTTTCATCATAGAAGTTTTCAAAAGTCTGTTTTCTAGTACATAATTCAATTATTTATGTGTATACACATACACTCAATGTGACTTAGCTTTTAGCTTATACAACTGCATATATTTATATAAAAACAAATTACTGTCATTAGCTCCCCCCCCACCCCGAAGTTGTCTCATTAAAGAAATGAAGTACACATTTACCAAATGATAAATAAATGCGAGCTGGAAAAAATGTTGTCATCATGCATGTCACAAGAAAGAAGAAAATCTCAATGTTCAATCTCAACTAAGTCTCAGCCAAAGACATGAACCTCCCTTTAAGCCTTGAAACAGGATCGCTGGTACTGACTTACATTTTTTCTTCCTATTTCCCACCCAAGGACAACAAAAATGACATTGGTTTATTGGCAAAAGAAGGAAAAGAAGGGAATCAAGACCTGATATTTAGAACATAAAAGCCAGGACAGGTTTATCAAGTTGAAATTCCAGGTTGTTTTCTCCTATTTAAAATACAATCAATGACAGCACAAAAATAAACATTGAGTAGCATTTACCAGGAAATGTTTTACTAGAAAAGGGTACCACCATTTATCCCAGCACTTTTCTGTACACAAAAGTCTGGGTGTTGCCCATAGCCGTTCTGCTTGCAGAGAACAAAATGTTTGCATTTTCCATTGTACTTCATTATAGTGCAATGCCTTATTATTTAAAAACCCAAACAACAAACCAAAAACCTAGACTGGGAAAACTGCCTCTTGTAAGGCATCAGTCTGACTGAGAAAGGTTTATCTTCTGTATGTCAATAGAATCTGCCTTTGTTATTCCTGCATTTTAATTAAACTGTTCCTCATACGCAGAGCATGAAACCAGAGTTCAGTTCACGGTGAATTACAGCCTCCCGGAGCTGGGTTACAGTGCAGGAACAAACAGCCATGAGACACTGGTTCCACTGCTGGGCAAACAATGCCATAAATAAACATCCCTGCTCTTTAGTGTACTTATATTTATGACCATTTTATATGCTCTGAAAAGCAAGTCAAGCTCTTGAATATATGGCATTGTTTCCCCAACAGAGGGAGGACTAATGCACAGGTACACACAGGGCTGGTAAATGTGCTTTTGCTCTGCCAAATGACCAAAACGGAGGAGTTAGGGAGGAGAGAGTTCAAGAAAAAAATTTCCTGTGACCTTGCAATTGCTTGAACTACATGCTCTCCCTCTCTGCTTTGTTTTTAAGCTATCAGCATAACTTTTCAGATGAGTAAATGTGAAAAGTAAACACTTATTTAGAAAAGTTAATTAAATACCTTACAGTGCTGGGGAGGGGGAACTGGATTCGAGTGACAGCTTTACAAGCGGTGCTTGCCAATTCCTGACAGCTCTCATTAGTTACTGATCCAATACTATTAATATAGCCAGAACTGCCAGGTGCAGACCGGGCTCCTGTGTGCGTGATGCTTAACAAGCATTGAGCAGAAGATTGTCCAAGTCCCATAAGCCTGAGCCCGTTTGGGTGTCAAATCATTTGTCATTTTAAAGCCCTGGGAGTTCAGCAGGCTGCATTGTGTCTGGGGGATAGACAGGCATCTTTCCCAATTAAAAGATCAAAAGATTCTGGCTTTATCTGGTGAATGGTGAATATCGGGCATGTGTTTGTGTGCCCTTTGCACAAAAATGCTGTGATCATTCAAAAACTTTTCTCAGGTTCTGAAAGGAAACCTTGAAATTCCAAAGGCTGCTGCTGTTGTGAGAAGTAAACAGGTCTCCTCTCTGCTTTAGACATTGGCTTTATCCATCCTGGCAAATCTGATAGTACATTTTTCCCTAGCCAGCACTGAATTTTACGTAAACAAATTCACTTTGCTGTTGGATTATAAAGTGCATAGCACATTGCAGCAGTGAATACATTGAGGGATAAACTGGTACAGTGATTAACTCCAGTATTAGTTTCACATAGAGGTCTCTTATGGAGATCGTGTTTTGTCCTGTGCACAAAACTTAACCAGAGTGATGCTGGAGCACGCGCAGTGGTTGTTCTCCTTGTGGAATCCTACTTCCTCCTTGCAAGAAGGAAATTAAATATTGTAAGATCAAAGGAAGAGCCTTCTGTTTCACTCCTCTAGGCATTATCACAATAAGAGAGTGTGAGTTGTTACTCTGTCTCTTGTTGGTTCTTTCTGTGGCTGAATATAACCCCCTATCAATCCCTCTCTTCTTTTTACATTTTCAGCTTTCTGCATGTTTATTTGTTCAGCTATTGCAACTAAACCCAAGTCTTGCCAGATGTCGTTGCATTGCAGTGATTGAGAAGAGAAGAGTTCCTGAAAGATGATAAATGCTCATAGTAACTACATTGCTGATAATTCACTTCATGGAAACAATATTGGAGCAAATATCTGAGTTATTAAAATGTCTCTTGTTAACATGGTATTTTTTAAAAAGTTCACAATAGGACAGTGCTGTTTGAATTTAAGCCACTAACGCTAGGGGATTCCTAGTCTGGATGATGCATTTCCCTTCAGTGCCTTCCTCTTCCAAGCAAAATACTCAGTACCTGCCTGTCAGCTCATCTCTGGAAAGAGCCTCTTCAATAGCCCTTTTCCCAAGCACGCAGGAGCACGTTAAGGGGAGCTAAGAGAGGCCCTGAGTATGGCCCTTCTTCCCGTTAATCCAGCACTAATGCAATNCCTTCCTCTTCCAAGCAAAATACTCAGTACCTGCCTGTCAGCTCATCTCTGGAAAGAGCCTCTTCAATAGCCCTTTTCCCAAGCACGCAGGAGCACGTTAAGGGGAGCTAAGAGAGGCCCTGAGTATGGCCCTTCTTCCCGTTAATCCATCACTAATGCAATAACTATTTATATTGCTGAAACCTCCCACATTTCTCTCCTGGACAGCTAGCGTACCTTGCTGCTGAGCGGAGCAGGATGTCGCCAGCCGCTCCCATCACCCTCTGGCTGGTGATAGCTGTGTGTGAGCTGGCCTCAGCGCTGGCGGCTGCTGGCCTTTGCCAGCACCCACCACTGCCTCACCCGTGGGGAAGAGGAGCAGAACTGGGTGACAACTTGGGACAGACCAAAACATTGGCAGAAAAAGAGAGAGAGGAGGAGCTTTATCGGGGCAATCGGATTTGTTTCAGCTCTACTTGGTGCTCCACTGGCCGCAGTTGTAGTATGAGTAGGAAAGTTTCCTGGAGTCTTGCTGATTTCTCAGAGTATTACCGTTGCCCACATTTTGTCCCATTTTCTGCAACTGGCTGTCATGCCTTGGCTTGTTTCTCTACAGGATGAAGCTGGACAGAGCTGTCAGAGTTTCTGGTCAAGCAGCCGATCTTGTGGCTGCTCCTAAAACAGCAGCAGCATTGCCTGGAGGCTCATCGGGCAGGAGTGCTCACCTTCAACACCCCTGCTGCATGTTGCTCACCACAGCAAAGTTGTGTTCACCTGCCCTGTCCCTAAACAGAGCAGTCTGGCTGCGCCGTCTGGTGACTTTTTCAGCCATACTAAAAGCATTGCATGGCACTGAAGATGTTTCAGGCTGTTGTGTGTAGTGGCTTTGATATGTTTTTTAGGTTCCCGTCAAAATGTCACTGCTGTTTGCAGTTTTACTTTGCAAGCGACTCTCCTGTCCTGCACACGTTAGGCAGGGCTCATGCACAGCTTGTCTGGCGGGGTCAAAGACCTGCCTGGGCCAGTATCCTGTCCCTGCAGGAGACGGTAGGCTCTGTATTTCAGAGCATGTACTGATCCTCTGCAAACATCAGGGAAGGACTTTTCTGTAATCTTTAAGTCTTTTTGTGTCTTCTGAAGCCATATAGATGACATGGCAGATAAAATGCTCTATTATTTCTGTTGGCTTGGAAGAAAAATTCAAAACTCTGGTGTCTTGCCTACACAGTTATAGTAAAATTCAGACGAACTGGAGTTGGTGGGTTTGGGGGGATTATTTAGAGTTTGAGGGTTTTTTTTACCTTCATCTGTGTTGTGGAGTATGATGACTTTTTAGATGAAAATATCTAGATGACCCTTACAAAATTCTCTGCTACAGCAGGAGCCACCAGCACCAAAGATGCCTTTTTTCCTTCTCTTTCTTCTGGTCACACGTAGTTTTGGCAGCTTGTACTCAGTTTGCTGCAAATATGTAAGGGGTTTTTTATGGGCTCTGATAAGCAGAGGCCATCTTGCTCTTGCAAACCCATCTGAATAGAGGCTTACAAAAGCTGTGATTAAGAAGACGCTTATTAATTAGAGAAAAGGCAAACACATTAAGGCGCTTCGTGGTAGATTTACCTCTAGAATAACAACTCTAACATCTGTTTTAATGGATCTTTGTGCTTTCTCTCCAGAGGGAAACATCCAAGTGCTCTGAAGCAGTTAAGAAGACATCGAGGGAGTTTTGAACGCCTTCTGAGTTGAGTTTCATTGTGTAGTTCCCAAACGGCAAAACTGCAGCGCTTTCTTTTTCACAGATAACAGGAGAAGAGATGGGCAGAAAGAGTAACTTACCTGTATTCATCTCTCTCTGGCGTTTAATGACTTGATGATAACTATGGGTGCAATAAATGACTTTAATGACTATGGGTGCAATAGAGTTTGTGCGTCTTCCATATCAGGTGTATCTTTACCCAGCTAAAGTTATTAGCAATTAGCCATCTAGTTGCTTTCCAGGATGTCTTTCTGACAGCCATGGGCTGCTCCAAGTGGGACATTTCGGCAGTGAGGCAGGACAGACGCTAGATGGCACAGACGCACTAGCAAAGCAGGAGGAAGGCTGGGCTGGGCTGGGCTGGGCTGGGCTGAGCCTGGGGCATCCTCCCTGCTCCCGGAGGGTCAAACCTGGAGCTCTGCAGCGAAAGCACTTGGGTGGGAAATATTAAAGGACTGTGACCAGAGTAATTATGAACCGTTGGTGTAATACACTCTGCTTCTTTAGCCCCAGCGAGAGATGTCACAGGCCATGTTTATATATCTGTAAATGTTCTTTGTAGTTCATGAGTGAAATTATAAGCATTGGATATTTACACTGCCCCTTTTACTTGCCCATACATACTCTTTTTGGTTACTCATTTATCTCAGCAACAAAGAACATGAACAGACTAGACTTTAGCCTCAAATCCTCAGCATTTTGCATCCATTTTGTTCTTGTGCACTCATGTTGGTCTGTGTATGTTCAGATAAAGATGATCACGGTTGTTCTTCAAGTCTACCCTAGTGAGGCAGGGCAAAGGAAGCTGGAAAACTTGTAGACAAAACGATAGAGTGAAGCAAACAGACGGATGAGGGTCTTGACAGCGAGGACCAGCATTTTGTAACCAGATGAACAAACCCCTGCTATGGTTCCAAAGCTGTCCAGGCACAGCAGTCTGGGCTATTTNTACCCTAGTGAGGCAGGGCAAAGGAAGCTGGAAAACTTGTAGACAAAACGATAGAGTGAAGCAAACAGACGGATGAGGGTCTTGACAGCGAGGACCAGCATTTTGTAACCAGATGAACAAACCCCTGCTATGGTTCCAAAGCTGTCCAGGCACAGCAGTTCTGGGCTATTTTCCCCACGTGCCTCCTGTCTGAAACAGCTCTCCACACTTTTGTTGGTAAATGGCCTCAGCAGACACCTCTTGTTAGTTTCTCTTGTGGGGAAATCTCTCTCAGATGGTTCACTCATTGGTACTTACCCTTTACAGACCCCTAATTGTGATGGGCACACAGGCTGAGGCCAGATCTCCGTCTATGCTGGTTAGCTGCGTGCAGATCTCACATGGGGCAGCAGTAGGGCCATGGGAGTTTGGGTGCATGCAATGGGGCTGTTTGCCAAGCACATCTTGGGGGTGGATATCCACAGGCATGACCCAGAAGTGACACTGCTATCCGCTGTTGGGCTTCCCCCAATAAGCTGGGGCAGCTGGATTGCAATTTGCTCAAATGCTGTTGGTGCCTGCTAAAGGGAAAAGCTGGAGAGATGGGCTCTCCAGCCATATGCCCATGTCCCTCTGGGGCACAGCCATGAAAGACAGCAGGGGATGCTGCCCACAGCACCTGCCCTCTCCTGGCTTTAGTTTCTTGCTCTAAACACTGATGGTGAAAGAAACTCAACCTAGAAGCCAGGCTATAAAAGGCATGAAACAAATAAAGCAAGTACAGCATCTGCTTGCACCTGATAAATCCTCCCATTTTTGAGCAAACAGTGATATAAGGATTCCCACTTCTTCACTTAGTCTCACACTGCAATCCTGGAAAGCCTGTTCAAGAGATGCAAGAACCCTTTTGTGGGATGACTGAGCCACAGAAAGGTTGCAGAAATATGGGAATCCACTAGATTCAAGTGATGACTGTTACAAATACGGGGGATATTAAATTTAAGAGGAATCTACCAGATACCTGGTCTTAACTTTTATTCTTGAGCTTCATAAGCTTTTATACAGTCAATTTTATGTGCTTCTGTTGCCTGTGAGTCAGTCAGTGCTTTTTTGCCATCAGTGTTCAATGTTTTCAGTAATTTTCCCAGTTCATAAGGCAGAAACCCTACTTAAACTTTACAATTACTCCTCAGGTTCTTATGAAGGAGTGAGAGTATGAATCAGAAATAGGCTGGATCTAATTCGATCTATAACATCAAACACTAGCCAGATATAATTCTCTCTAACACTGATAACAGGACATTCACTGAGTGACAGTCAAGTAACACAAAGATCCTTTTTCAACTAGAAAACCAAACTGAACTACGACTGCGCATGTTTAATCCTGTAATGTTGATGTGGTAAGTATCTTGTTTTAATGCGATACGCATGTACCCATTCTGTAGCTGCCGAGGGCATGCAGCTGTTTGGCAATAAGCTGATCTGTGAAATGTAGGAGTTGCCATTGTGGATTACAGCAGTAGACCAGCTTCTATCTCTGAGAGGAGTCAGAAGCAGCTGCTGAGAAGGAATATTGCAAAAACCCCAACTGACAACAGACAGATGTGGGTTAATTAGTCTTCCATAGAGGTCTCATACTGATCTCAGGAATTAGAGTAATCTTTGAAACATAACGTTCTTAGCATCTGGTGTACTGCCATAAGAGATTGATTTTTATCCTATTCTCTTCCCATTCCTTTTCTTCTCTTTCCCTTGTCCCTGGAGAATATGTTTTGGGGGGAAGGGATATGGCTGTTCTATGCAGAAAACGGAATGTGATGGGAAAAATCTCTCTTGAGCATGATGATCTTGCCTCATGAACACAATTTTTTTTTAAGCAGATAGTTTTGGCAATAAACACAGTTTCGTGAGATTGCTGTCCCATCAGTTGATGCCTTATTACTAGTGTAAAAATAAAACACAGTCTTCTTGCTGTCTTTTCCATTAAGTAGTTAAATTGATAGACACTGTTCAAAATATTGTTTAGAATTTTAATATTCCTGTTTTTTTTATATTCATCTAACAAAANTCTTGCCTCATGAACACAATTTTTTTTTAAGCAGATAGTTTTGGCAATAAACACAGTTTCGTGAGATTGCTGTCCCATCAGTTGATGCCTTATTACTAGTGTAAAAATAAAACACAGTCTTCTTGCTGTCTTTTCCATTAAGTAGTTAAATTGATAGACACTGTTCAAAATATTGTTTAGAATTTTAATATTCCTGGTTTTTTTATATTCATCTAACAAAATAAGTCTTGCTTAAAAAATACAAAACTTCAATTGTGTGGCCCCATGCTCTAATACTGAGTGAGCTACGGATTAAANCCCATCAGTTGATGCCTTATTACTAGTGTAAAAATAAAACACAGTCTTCTTGCTGTCTTTTCCATTAAGTAGTTAAATTGATAGACACTGTTCAAAATATTGTTTAGAATTTTAATATTCCTGTTTTTTTTATATTCATCTAACAAAATAAGTCTTGCTTAAAAAATACAAAACTTCAATTGTTTGGCCCCATTGCTCTAATACTGAGTGAGCTACGGATTAAATTTAAACAGTATAAAACAAGATTTGAATTGCTTGAGACAAATCTGTACTTGTCTCTGTCTTGGTTTGGTATTCTGTATATTACTGCATATCTTTGACCTCTTTCCAGGGTAGAGTCCCTGCATGAAGCAGTATGCATACAGGTAGTAACCAGAGCCAATCAAATAGTGAGAGGAAGTGGGAAATTTTTGATTTTTTTTCCTTAAAAGCCTGGTTTTGATCCAAATTGGGTGGGTATCAACATTTTTCTGAATTCGCAGTGAACCGAAACCTCCGCAGTCCATGGCATGGCTGTCTGGAACTGATACACTTCTCAGTTCCACTGCTAACAGCATCTGTTGATGTCCCAAGCAGCTGCAGGATGCTTCTGAAATCTCCACGCTGAGGCAGACCCATGGGCACATTGGGGTCCATTGGCCTGAGAGTGGGTATCAGGAGCATCTGTGCTGTGGCCACGACCTGTCAAACTGCCTCAGCTTCAGTAAAAGCTTATCAATTTGGACATTGCTTGTATTGCCAGTAAATGCATTATTTTGTTCTACTTTAACTTGGCTGATCTGAGGCTAACTGATATTCCTATCTAGGCTTTCTAGTCCTTTAGGAATTCAGTCCTTAAAACCACGGTTTTATTTGCTGTGCTCACTGCTATTCTCCAGAATCTCCAAAAGACACATTTCCACGTTGCTATTCTGGGCACCTTGTAACCTGGCAATGCCACTGCCTGGATGGAGGAGTCATCTTCCTTTTAATATTCTGTTAATATTCCTTTACACCTTTTTCTTTTGTGCTGTTGCTTAATTGCTCCCAGAGACCACTTAGTATTTTTGAACATAAGATTTTTTAAACTTGAAGTTGTTATTCAGTTTTTGCAATAAAGTTTAAATGTGAACAGTCAATTAGCTCTTCAAATCAGCAACTTTAAGGCAGCACAATTATTTCCAGTGTATGAGGTGATAAGCTCAATCTGCTGTAATATGGATACCTATGTGATATAGCAAGTACTTTACAAGTAACATGCCTGCTTTGTGTTCCTACATTATGCATTTTTATCCCAATGTATCCCAAGTCACCAATATATCCTAAACTGGACCGTGCAAGCTATTGTTCTTAGGGAAGACCACATCTTAGGTCACGACAGTCCTCTTGAATTTTGGAGGAAAGAGAAAGTTCAAAGCATCTATCCAGATGTATGTAACCCAGCTGGAACAGTATTGAAGCTCAGTTATATCCCCATTTCACTGAACTGGTAAAGCCAGCATTAAACGGTTTCTTAATAGCATGGTTAAACACTTCTCCAATTCAGAAGTGTGTTGATTCCTGTGTGTCAACATGGAACGTAGCTACTGCTCGTTGTAAAACTTGGTTAATTCTGAAAATAGGCTCCGTAGCAGTGGCATGGAAGGGAACCTACACAACATTAAATCGAACTTTCTACAAACAACCTTGCCATCCTCCTGAAGCCCACACTAAAAACAAACAGCTTTGCCAGAGCCTGGAAAAGCCTGATTCTTGTTTTAACTTGTGTCTTTTCACACCATAAAGCAGTCTGGAGATTTCAGACCTACCAGCCTCTGCCAACAGTCTGTTAAAGGAGAAATAGCCCCTTCATGTAGAGAGCAGAAAATAAGTGGTTGCTTGCATGATCCTGTTCTACGGAAACAAGATCAAAATGTGGCATAACCAGTCAGAGAAACTGAGCTGCCCAAGCTTTGGTTACTGCTTTCTTCCATCGCCTGAGATGTAAAATCTTGATGCTAAGCAAGATCTTTTCTGAGTTCCCAGCAAAGCTATTTGTCCCCTGTAGAGAGACCTGTCATAAGTTCAGGATCCGGATGGTCCTGCTCTCCCCATGCCTCTGTCCTCTTGCCTCCCTTCCTCTTGCCAAATAAACAACCAAAAGCCTCAGTAGGCTCACATTTACTTTCTCTCTACAGATTCTGTCTGGCTGCTGGAGAAAAACTGTGGCTCTAAACTGACTGTGGCCAATGATAAATCATGGAAAAGGGTCTTCTTTTCGGTTGTGTTGAGTCACCTTTGAACTGCGCCAGTTCAAATGTATCTGCTGTATGTCCTTTCTGGGAGGAGTTTTCCATGGTGGGTGTAGCTGCGGAACCACCTCTCCCACTGGGGGATGCCCAGCGGGGAAGGGGAGCAGAAGCCTGGAAGTCTGGTCATCCCTCCTCAGTGCAGATGATCTGGGCTAGGATCAATGGCATGTCTGTGCAGCAGGCAACGATGAATAGCTGAGGGAGAACTCTCCATGGGAGCTCAAAGAAGATCATGGGGAACTGCAGGTAAGGAATGGCAGAAACTGCACTCAGAGCTGCTTAGGACCAGTGCAATTTGGTTGCATTTTACACTCTGCACAGGCCAAACACAGGTGCAAAGAGGAGGAATGAGACGCTTCTGAATGTTGTCTATGTAATTGTCAGGGCTTTTGATTTATGCCGGAGGAATTAAGTCCAGCGTGGGCACCATTCTGTCCTCGTAGCCCTGTCACAGAAAGAAAGACCACAGCAACTCCAAACATTTGCTTTTGTTATAGAAAAGGGACTTAGGGTAGCCTAAAGAAAAGAATAAGGAAACAAAAATTACGTGCAGCAGTTTACAGTTTCAGTTGAAATCCTTTGAAGCATTTTGGGTAGAAGAAAGGAAGCGAGAGAAATCGTTGCTGAAATGGAAATGTTTCATTCAGTGGAAAATTCTGACTTAATTTCCAAAAGCATGAAAGACTGCAATCAAAACAGGAGCTGTAATGTCTCTTAAAATTCGCATTTTACATTTGCAGCTGTCATTCTTGTCCTAAGGCTGGGATCCCAAGATGACCCTTCAGCCTCCTCACCCTGGGAGGCCCTGGCCTCGCTCCCTGGGGTGTGAGGGGTCGATCCTGGCCTCTAGGAAAGCTGAAGCATACAGGGAGCAAAGTGCAACTCTAGTCTAAAGGCCCTGTGACTTTCATTTTTCAGATATTTGTGCATCTGTTGTAGCATCTCAAAGGGCACTTACATTTTCTACCAAAAAACATGGTTTTGGGAAGTTTGGTTTTCATTCAGAACCAGTTTTAGCATTAGCAGTGCCTATTAGCAGTGGTTCCGTTAATGAGATTCACTCCAGGGCTGGTGCACAACAGCTCTCCCCATGTGGCTGAGGCTCTGTCCTTTCATCTGCATGAAGCTGGCTTTATCCACCATGATAAACATGGGAGGTGAGAGCCCTGCAGCAGTCTTGGGCAAGGAAGCTTGGAGGAAAGAAAGAGCGCCAGGAGGCGGGCAGAGGCAGCCAGAATGAGTAGGACGCACCCAGTCACCTCTAAAACCTGCTTTTAAAGTCCCAATGAAGCTGATCACATAAGATACCCATGATACTACCCATGGAAAATGAAACCTGGCAGAGCTCTGCAGTGCTGGCTGTCCCTCCCGTCGGCATAGCATGCTGCCCCTCAGCTGACTGGCCTGGACAGAGTTACTGGGGTCACGTTTTCGCATGCATAAACTCTTCTTCAGTAATTTCTCTTAACATATCAGCAACAAAAACACTTGCCCTCCTCAGGACTTTAAACACGTTCTTATTTTCTTCTTTATCGTACTGTACAACTAGCTTGTTTTCCACTGGACTGACTGGACATGGGGCTGCAGTATCAGATGGAGAAAAGGTATTTCTCTCATGCTCCATGTGATCAGAAGGCAATTTTTGTACAGAACATCACCCAGGGCAGTCCAGTGAGCAGCCCATTCCTATCCAGCCAACGGTCCTTTGCTTTGGATGAGGAGCCGTCACTGCTGCACCCTCACTGGAGAGCATAGGGGGACCAGAGACAAGCTTCTCACCAGCAAGTGCCTACCCAGGTGCTTGACACCATCGGTCCCCATATCCATGTGACTTTCAGGGACAGTCATATTGATATGAAGGTGGGATTATGCTGTTTTGGGCAATGGTATTACATTGTTCCTTGCTAGTGGCTTTTCAGGTTGAGAGGGCTTTTCAAATGCAAGTAACAATATGGTGCCTCCTGTGAGAGGAACGCAATGCTGGGAACTAAGAAATGAGGGTTCAAGTCCCCAGTGTACCAGGTTAGCTATTTAGCACTATTTAGTAAAAAAAAGGCCTGTGAAGTGAGACCTGATCCCAGAGCTGGGATCTCTTTGCTCAAAAACCCCACACTCACTGTAAGGTACTACCTAACGATTGCTGCTGGGGACATTACGGAAAGAGTTTGTGTGATCTCCCTTACCTTCCCGTAGCTTGGGCAGCTCATTTGGGATTGAAGGGAGGTGGTGTTTCCACCGAGGAGCCAGGGCCACTGGTGCCCAGCCCTACATGCAACCTGCCCCAGAACAGAGCAGCAGTCATGGAATTTTTTAAAGTGCTGCAGCACAGAGACACAGTGTTCATCTCTTATCAATGTCATGGTGATTAGAAATGAATGAGACTCCCTGTCCTCAGGTTGAGAGGTCTGAATTACACGTCATGGCAGTACTTGGGCAGTGGAGGCAGTACCAAGCCCTGCTTCGGCAGCCGCCCAGGGTGGAGCTTGTAATTCACAAGGCTAGAAGGGAGCAAGACCTGCAGCACGGTGGCGGGACATTTTGGAGAGCACATGTGAACCTGCACTCCTGGGCTCTGGGTCCAGCTCCACACCTGCCAGCTGAGGCACCAGTGCTACCTGTCCTAAAGGTCAGCATCCTTGGCACCAGTACCACTCCTTCTTGAGTTTGGCAACAAGCACAGGGCTTGAACAGTACTCAGCTGCTGTCCCACAGGGCTTTTACTAGCTGGATGATTCTTAGTGACTCAAGGAGGGCTGGTCTCGAGGAGCAGTTTGATGCCAGAGCTATTAAAACTGATACTACCTTTGAACTGAGACAAAAGGAGTTTGAGGCTAGATCTGAAAGAACTTGATGCTTCTGCAATGAGTGCCTTGGGCTCCACCAGCTGGTGAGTCACTTAGGAGTGCCTAATTCTGTGACTCCTAGGAAAGAAAACTTCAGCAACCAGCTCTCCTGTTTAGACAGGTGTGAGGGAGAAGTTAAGGGCTTGGTTCACTGGAGCCTGGCGTGAAGCAGTGTCAGATGCTTCCTTTCCAATTTGGTAGTGTTTTACAGCAAGCGTGCTCTAGTATAGAGATTTGGCAGCCTGTGGGGGAGCTGTGAATGGAACATGCTGTTACAACATTGGAAATCTTGGGCAAGACTTTCGCCAGGCATGGGTCAGTAGAGCCCCTGGGGTTTATAGGTAATGAATCACCTCTCATACAGAGTGACAGATGCTGTGATAACACAGTGCAGCATACGTGTTACTGATCAGCACCGAAGCACTGCCGTGGTATCACAGGATCTGTGACGCTCGGTTCGCATCTTGCCCTTTCTTTGCTCCTCCATTCCTGCTCGTGTCATCTGGCCCTGGAGAGCCTCCGCTCCTGATGCCCTCCTCCACCTCTTCCACCCAGAGCTGAGACGACCCCCAGGGCTGGATCACCACCAACAAAGGAGTGTAGGAAGGAGGATGAGTGAAAGAGAATTGCACCCCACTCTCCTCTTTTGGCTGCTAGTGCTATTGGAACTACCGGAGAGTCTAAGCCCGTGGAGACTCCTTCTCTGGAGTCTCCTTCTCTGGAGATATTTAAACCCCGCCTGGACGCGCTCCTGTGCACCCTGCTCTAGGGGCACCTGCTTTAGCAGGGGGGTTGGGCTAGATGATCTCCAGAGGTCCCTTCCAACCCCTACTGTTCTGTGATTCTGTGATTCTGTGAATAATGGATGGGGAGGGGTGTACACTGAGGGGAGGGGAGTGAGGGCCAGACTCAGCACAGCCTTGTTTGACTCCTAGTTCAGGGGGAATTTCGAGGGACCAGTGTAAACCCCATGGGCAAAGTGGGCTGGATAGAGTGAGAAGCTAGTGTGGGGAGAGCAAGAGGTCAAACGCCTTTGAACCCCACTGGCCTCACACTGAAAAAGCTCTGAAGTATCGCGATACGGTTTTGGCACTGTGCATGATTCCAGTAGCATCACTCACCACCATTCCCACGGTGATCTGGTATGTAATGCTCTGTCCATTTTGTAACTCCTTCTTTCTCCCAGAGCAGAACGAACTAAAACAAGGGGTTCTGCACTAATCAGTGGATGCCCTGAATCAGTGTGCACCAAAATATACATTGATCAACAGTACACCAGTGTAAATGGTTTTTGTTACCAGTATATTTTCATCATGCAGCATCTATTTTTACCAACCTTGGATATGCAGGGAAAACAAATGAAAAAGAACATTAGAAGAAGAATTAGTTAAGGAAAATCAGCTAGCCTGATGCTGAAGTTCACAATTTTAATCTGTTGAAGCAGCAGTACATTAACGTAAAATAGCACCACGTGGATGCTTTCCACTTTTTCTTACCACATATTGCATTATTCCACCACTGCCCACCAGTAGCTTGTTTTGTGCCTTCTTCGTAGCATCCTGCACTGAGCCTGGTCTCCAAAACCAGACTGCAACTTCCCAGATTCATCAGGCTGTGGCACAAAGTGTATGGTATGACTGTTTTCAGAAGTGAATCCTGGTGATGAAAAGGAGAGGATTCCTCTGCAGGAAACCATTAATTACCTCAAGTCCCCCCTAACCTACAGCTCTGCTCTCCTCAGCCTGTGCCCTCACTGTAGCCTCCCCGTGGGGGCTGCGCTGCCCCTCGCAGGCATGCGCTGTAGCCAGGGGTGCAAGCACAGCACACCAGAAAAAGTGAAGAAAGGAGTCTATTTCCATACCCCATTAACTAGTCTTGGACAGTACTGTGATTATTTATTGTTATTAGCATATCCTACCTTCAGGCCTTCCTACCCTCGCTATAAAATGCATATAGATGCAGACTAGGTCCACGATCTGGGTTTTAAGACCATAAGCTGAACTGATTTCCTCCTCACTCTTTATTTTTGCAAGGTAAAATAATTTATCTTGTCTCAGTAGGGCCAGGATTTTGACTGAAGATTGAGAGAGCTGAGGCAAAGTTCAGAGCTAGACCCAAAGCTGCAACAGCTTGGGAACTGTCTTTGGATGTTATTCTTGGCCCTTTCCCTGGCTCCTCCTCTGACCAAGCACTTCTCTGTGTCTCTGTTATCTCTCTGTTAAGACAGAGTTATTCTGCTAAACCACTTTAATACAGGGCTTTGGGAGAGGCTGGAGAAAGCCCTTGCAATATTGATGGAAAAACCACTGCAGTTCTTACTTTCTAGCAATGTCCATATATAGCTAAACTTAGGCAGTCTCCGAGTGGATTTATTTATCCTAGCAGCCCACACGCTCTATGGCTTTCTCCAGCGATGCTCCGCTCATTAGGTTTACATTCCCAGGGGCTGAATTCTGAAAAGATCAGCTTTGAAGAGCATGTTGTGACACATCTTGACCAAGAAGTAAAAGTCTCTCTGTCCTGGCTTTATATCTTGCCTGTTGTCAGATCACCTAAAAGGAGTGTAATCCGCCACCGTTAGTGTTACAGACTGGCAGCAAGATGAGACCTAGCAACGCTTTGTGCAATGTGCATACCATGCATGCATAGGTGCATGTGCTGCTGCTGATATACAGCCCTTTTTAGCACCTTTCCCCACAGTATTTCAGTTTTTTGATGTGTCTATTAACTTACTGAGAAAATATGAGAGGTGGAGAAATATCGTTCTTTGCCAGGAAACTGAAGCATGGTGTTATGTGACCTTTTCCCGTTCTCTTTGTAACTCGCTGGTAGAGCTGAGGGACAGTTTGGGTTTCCTCATTCCCGGCTGTTCATGCAAGGTGCAGCGCACTGACACGATACTCCTGATCTGTTGGTAATGCTGCTAGCGTGGGTGGTACTGCGTGAGTGCTTTGGTGAGCAGGGTGAGTTGCTGGAAGTTTAGCTGACTGGGTGGTGCTCGCGCTCCTCGCAGAGGAGTGCCGCACACACGCCATGCTCAAAGCGTGTTTGCTACTTACCTGCCTCATGTCCAGGCTTGATAGGAATCCCTCCTCCAGCCAGCACCACATATGATGGGATGGCTGACAGCAGCCTGCCTTGTTCCTGGCTCTGCCCAAGCACGAAAACCCTGTGCGAATTTCTGCTCCCCGCAGTGAGTCTAGGATTGCCAAGTTTCCAGAAAAGGCCATTCCTCCCACGGTGACAGAGCAGGGCTCCAGCCCAGTACAAATCCCTTTGGGAGATCCTCTTCTTCTTTTGGGAGTTTCCAATGACGCTGATGCTTTTGTCCCTGCCCCCACTTCCTCCCCGTGGCTCTGGCTGGCCTCCATGCAACCCACTCACCTGCTGTCTGAAGTGACCTTTCTCCTGGGTGATGTGTAGGTCCAACTCTTTGGTTTTTTCCGTGAGCTGTTGCCAATGGTCTGAAGCGGGGAAAGCTCACTCATCAGCATCTGGATGAAGACGTTAGAAAGCTTGCCCACCGTTGTGCCTCTCATTTGCAGAGAGGTGACAAGATGCAATGGCTTCCAGTTACCAAATGGCTTTCCAAGTGAGTATGAGTATCTTTGCAAATTTACCAAGCCTGCTTCTGGGGCTCGACTGGGACAAGTGTAGGCTGGGCTGATGCTTGTAGGACAAGAACCAAGGCTCTGCAAAGGGCTGTGTAGCTCTGCCTTTGCTGACAGGGCCACCTTCTTCTCTTACCACCAACGCCAAGGTAAACGTTGAGCAGCTCCGGTGTCAGCATTCGGCCATTGCCAAGCAGAAAGGTTGGCGCCGTCAGGAGTGCCGCCGGGGCACAGCCCAAGCTCGGTGGGCGCCACTTGAGCCTTCTTGGGACCTGACGTGGAGTATCAGATCCAGGGCAATGACCTGAGGAGACAGGCTTTTGCGGCACTGCTTTCTCTTCCTGGTGAGGGTACAGTTTCTCAATGTATCCCAATTAAAATGGATAAGATGATTGATTTAACCAAAAATACCGGGAGTAATTTTTTAACCACAGAAATCAGCTTCAGTAGCAACATTTCGTAAACATGGCTCAAAATTAGGCTTCAGTCACCACGTCTGTGTATTGCTGTGGCCTGGATTGCACTTGGCCCCCCTCCAGGAACCCACTTGATACCCATGAGAGACTTCCAACAAGGAGCACATCCAAGTTGTGCAGTGGCCACCGACAGCACTCATTTGACAAGAGATATTTTTTTCTAGCCTGTTCAAATGAGGGGGATATATTTTATATTTACAATCAGCAATAACTGGATAAAGGTTCCCCTCTTCAGCTGTTACAGTGAGTCTGGGCCCTAAGGATTTCTTGCAATAAGAATTTGATTTTTAGGTGGTGTGACTCTGTTGACCTAAATACCTCCCTATAAACCATAAATAACATGTCTAATAACATTACAATTTTTGGGGTGTCATGTTCCCATAGCAAGGCTTCAAGGTCATGCTGGGTTTTTTTGTAGTCATCTGACAGGATGACTAAATTCTTTATCAAGTTCTGGTTTGCAGCTGAGAGAGTCTTGTGCTTCCTGATAATAGCTCTCATCACGGGGTCCCCACCATGTTCCAGATAATAGGTCACAAAGGGCACAAAGGAAATGGACCACAAATTGGATATAGATACCATCTACGGTCTATCACATACACCTTATTGTCCTTTCTTTGATTGGCGGGGGCCAAATCCTGCTGAGGTACAGATTTCTTCCTCCAGGATGTTATTCTAACTGCCCGTGGACCTCTGAGGAAACGATTGCACCCTACAATATCTGTGAAGGACCAGGACCCCTGCACAACAGCGTGATCTCACTGCTGGGGAGTGTGTCTAGCAGTGGGAAGTGATTCAAGATGACTAGTTAGGAGCACTCAGCACTCAGCTTGCACACCTCTACTGCATCTGGACTAGATTCATCAACAATCATGAATTCCAAAAATAGAAATTCAGAGTTCTTCGCACTTGCCAGTTTTCAAATGTGGGAGTTTCACATTTTCAGTTTTTTTTCCCTGCAACTTTGAAGAGGCTTGAAACAGAATCCTTGGGAAAAAACCACACCCTGCCTCCTTTCCCATCCTTGCCTGAACAGTGGAGACCGCTGATTAAACTGCTGAGTCCAAAGCATCAGACAGTCTGAGGTGTGAGAAAATGATGTAAAGTGCCTCTGCTGGTGAATGTCTGACAAAAGGAAGCAACCCTGTTTAACTCAGAGAATGTGGGAAGGTAAGAAAACAAGGCGGCTGAAGTGATTTCATTTCAAGGTTTTGTCAGGGAAATGTATTGCACTTCATACCTCTACTACTGAGGGCTTTAACCTTGCACTCTCAGGGAATCTAGCTTCTGGAAAACACGGTGATAAAGACGGAAAGGAGGAAAACTCTTCACCAAGCAAGGCGTAGCTCCATGAACAGAGAATAAATATACAGCCAGAGTCTGTCGTGACCCACTGAGGAAATTAATCCAGTGTGAGGCTTCACACCAATGAGTGAAATGGGTTTTAAGAGAACCTGTTTGGTTTGGAGTTTGGTTTGGTTTTTGTGGGTTTGGTTTTTTTTTTTTGTGATTTGATTTCTTTTTAAGTCTGCATGGGGACTCCTGCGTCCATTAAACAGGCTATTCCTTCAAAAAGACTTGACCTCATAGTGAAAGCAAGTCAGTGACTTTTTGTTGCTTAAGGTCTAAATGTTGCCAAGAGATAAACTATTTATAGGCTTAACACCTGACTAGTTGTTAAATAGCTCTTGCTGATAAACCTTTCATGCAGAATTACCACTTCAAACTGAGACTGGAATGCACACCCAAAGACCTGGAATGTTTGAAAGGATTCAGGTAGGATTTAAGATGCATTTAAGGAAGTGCATTTAATGCTTCTTCTGTAAGCTATGTGTAACTCAGCAGGATTACAGACTTTGGTAATGACAGACAGGTCCTTTACCTATATGTAAACAACACATCAGATGTGTTAGAAGAAAATCACCTAAGTGTTTAAATACAGCATTAAAACACAAATGGGTTTATCTACACCAAATGAGCAAGCTGGATCTATGTTTAACAGCCTCCACCGGGTGGTGGCCCGCCTCATATTAACACAAATATTCCCTTAACACCAGTATATTTGTTATAAAAGCAAGAGAAGAAAGTATCAAAGCTTGTCGGACTGACTTGTTCGGAGAAGCTGACAGAGCATAGTTAGCCTTAGACATATGAGGTGGGGGGCATGTCAGGGAGCAGAGCAGTATTCTTTTTATAGTGTGATAAATGTTTCAACATATCACAACCCCAACCCTTTTGGTTGCCTTGCATGGGGCTACAGTGGTCACAACCAATTTGCTGAAGAACATTGAGCTATAAAACAGTCTGAAGCCTCTTCTACTGCAACGCCAATCCTCTATTAAGTAAGTGGAGAAAAACAGACCGTGTCATTCACAAAAGGGTGGAAGCAGAAGTTCAGAGCTGTCTCCTATCCACACCGCTCCCATGCAAGCATCTGCTCTGGAGCTATTTTAGGGCAAGGTCCACAGGTGCCTGGAGGGAGAGAATCTGACCATGGTCAAAACCTATGTTCTGGGGGCCAGTGATGTGCCTGTGTGGTCTGAGAAAAGGGCTAAGCGAGGCCAATAAGCTGCAATTTATGCAGGCAGGTTTCTTCAGGTCGGCTCGACTCGAGTGTTGTATGGTCGTGTGGAGCCAGGAGCACAGCAGAGCTAACAGCCAACGATGGAAATGGGAAGCAAGGAGGTTGGGAGGCTCAGGGTGCATTTATAGTCATTTTCAGTTCGGTCTGTGCTTGCAGTGATAGTGTGGTGGAGCCATCCAAGTGACACTGCCCTCTTCCTCAGGCACAGCAGCCCTGCTGACTACGGTATGTGGTTGGAGTCTGCAGGTCTGAGCTCCCCACGCAAGGGGCATGCTTTAGACCCCACTTTCAATGGTAGACAAGCTCAGCAAGACAGAAAGGAAACACATACTTTGTGACTCCTTTCAGCAACTTCATGTCATCTTGGCCTAACCCAATTCGCAAGCGGACAGCATAATCAGTTAATGGCTGTGATGCTGCTAAGCTGTCCTATGCAGTCCGGACTTACCTTCTTCCCAAGCACAGCTGTATTGGTAAGTTGAAGATTTCTGCCCCTTCTGCTGCTATCAGCTGGAGAAGTGTGTGCTCCTAGTTCCTAGTCATAAGGCTGTGCAGATCCCATGGTTAAAGCCCGCTGCAGCTATTACAGAAGGGATCTGGCTCCCCTGTCCTCTACCTACAGCTCAACAGTGCTGACCAGGCATGCAGGCTCAGCCCCAGGAAAGTGGGCCTGGTTCGCTCCCTGCTGTTCCTGCCATCAGCTGCCAGCTACACCGCCAGCACACCTCTGCACAGCTGATTGCTGGTGACGGCATTCACCAGACCACAGCTCAGGAGCAAAGGGAGGCAATGGCAGTTGCTCTTATTGCAGTAAAAGAGCCAGCAAGTGCCTTAGAGTAACAGTGTCAGGCAATTTGTCACTGGTTTTCAGTAGGAAATTTTTGTGTACTTCGTATTTAGCAACTTTCCTCTCTAGCTTCTGCTGCCTGCAAAGAAAATGAAGAAATACGCAAGACTATTTTAGAAGAATTAGTTCAAACAGTGAGAATGAAATATGTTGTTAAAGGGATCCTTTGGTGTGAAATGAGCTTTTAGTTGTGCTATACCACATGAAGAGGATTTCCATGGTGTTGGAGGAGTATATAAAAACAACTTCCATTTGAGGGGGAAATCTAGCAGTTCTGACAGTTCAGCCTCCCAATGGCTTCCTGACATAATAGGAACACTAATGATTATGATACTTAATAATAGCAAGTATTAATATCCTGTGGTACTAGACATTAATGAGATCTACTCCCAAATACTGTGTGCAGTGTTTGCAAAAGGCAGACTGGGACCAGACAGGTGCAGGCAGGGAGAGCTGGGCAGAGCAGGGGAATCGAGAGCCTGTCTGGGGCAAGGGGAGCTTGGCTGGTGAGTGCTAGTGAGAAAGTATCCCCGAGTGGGAAACAGCACTTTCTATAAATAAAGCAAGGGCATAGCACCAGCAAGAACGAAGAGCCAGTTAAGCTAAAGGACAGAGTTGGCAGCAGAAGAAATAAAGGTCCATGAGTCAATTAGAAATTTTGTAATCAGATGAGAGAGGTCTTGAACTGGGTGCAGCAGGAGCTGGGGTTACAACCATGTTGGACGTCATCCCTTTGCATACTGTGGTTGCAAGCTATAGCCTCTTGAAAGCCCACTAACGCCGGAGGTGCCTAAATTGCTTAGCCCTCTCCCATAGGCACTGAGTCTCCTGGGAGCTGCAAGCTCTGTGTCCCCACACACCCAGCACTGCTCAGGCTGAGCATCTTCATGTTTTTTCTCCCACCTGAGCCTGGTCAGAAGTGGGGGATCAATAGCTGATGTCCTGGGGGTTAAACCTGGAGGGCTCCTCACCGAGGGGCTGCAGCAGGCTGTCAGGTCCAAGCCCCTAGACATATTCATCAACCACCACTGTATTTTAAACATGTCTAGAGGAGTGGAAGGCAGGGCTCCACTGTTCACATTTTTACACAGCTTCTTTAATGACAGCCAGGCTAGATAACAGGGGCTAATCCCCACTGACTGCAGAAGGAACCTGAGCTCCCAAATCTTAAGTTCCCTTTGGCTATAAATCAGGATTTGCATTGCACAGCTCAGCAGTTCTTGAAGCCCCTTACTGTGTCTAGCCCAGATTCCCTTGCTCATTTTTGGTGGGTCTCATTATATTCTGAATGAGGATTATACATAATGTTTACTAACAACAGCAGGCGGCAAGCCTTAAAGATGCAATGGGTCCCTTTTAGTACCTTGCTCCTGTTATCAATACTGTACTATCATGAGAATTTATTTTATTAAATAAATAATTGGAACAACAGACATACATGAAGTTGGATGAGACCATGTGCAGAGGCAGCCCTATGTTACAGAATCTGATATTGTGGCAGGGGGAGCTTAGCCCTTACTTCACTCTCAGTTTTTCAAGCTCTGCTACCAGTTTATTTTTCTCTCCCTCTGCCATTTCATTCAACTCTACTTCTGCTTGGTAGTTTGGATTACTTGTTTCCTCTTCACACCATTAGCCTTAGAACTTATCAAACTTAAGAACTTGATTCCTATTCTGGCACAAAAGAAGGGAAGGGGTGCATTTAACAGGTGGATGAGGCACTCCATTCGGGGATTTGGTAAACTGCCGGATTACCCACTGTCCTGGATCGATTTATTGGCTGCCAGCAGATCAAGTCCCAAACTATTGAAGTGTCCACACTGGGAACGGAGCACAGGGGGAAGATGCTCGTGTGGCAACTGGCACCAGTGTCATTGCTGAACTTAACCCAAAGGATTTTACAGCACAAGCAAAGACCTAGGCTTCAGTGTATGCAGGCTGCAGCACTGACTCAGAGGCGATGGTAAAACAGTCACTGCTGCCACTGCATGGAGGGTGTTCCCTTGTGACAAAGGGAGTGAGACAGCGAGCACACTACTCTCCCTTGGAGAAGGACTATCATTTGCAGCTCATCCCTTGCTCCAATGGACTATGCCTGCTGCTTAAATTTCCCACTGATTGCAACATGTGTCGCTGTACAAACACTCCCCATGAACAGCCAAAGAGGGTCACCGAGGGATGAAGCAGGACTAAACGGTGACGCCAGGGCTGTCCCTCCTAGGACAGAGTGAGAAGGATGCTTACATCGTGTTGTGCTTGGCAACCAGTTCTGATCTCTGCTGGGACGCAGCTTCCATCCTCGCTTTAATTCCTTGCCTCTTGGCAATGAGCTCTGCTTTGACACAATCGACTTTGACCTCTCTCTTTAGAAGCGGAGTCTTCTGGAGCGTGTTTGCACTGTTTTCCAGCATCTTCCTGGGGGCCTACCAACAGATCTGGCTTTGCAAGTCAGTAAAGGCACACAGAAAGTCCCTTTGCACTTGCATAAAGCCAAGTCAGAGTACTCTTTCTCCTAAAGCTGGCTAAAATCTCAAGTTCCACCGCTTCACCTTNAAAGAGGGTCACCGAGGGATGAAGCAGGACTAAACGGTGACGCCAGGGCTGTCCCTCCTAGGACAGAGTGAGAAGGATGCTTACATCGTGTTGTGCTTGGCAACCAGTTCTGATCTCTGCTGGGACGCAGCTTCCATCCTCGCTTTAATTCCTTGCCTCTTGGCAATGAGCTCTGCTTTGACACAATCGACTTTGACCTCTCTCTTTAGAAGCGGAGTCTTCTGGAGCGTGTTTGCACTGTTTTCCAGCATCTTCCTGGGGGCCTACCAACAGATCTGGCTTTGCAAGTCAGTAAAGGCACACAGAAAGTCCCTTTGCACTTGCATAAAGCCAAGTCAGAGTACTCTTTCTCCTAAAGCTGGCTAAAATCTCAAGTTCCACCACTTCACCTTTGCAGAACAGGGACACATTTTATGTGGTGACCTGAAACCAGAACAAGAGTGTGACAGTTTTAAGGAGTTCCCATTTCGTCAAAATAAACCATGAGACTTCCTCAGGCCGTGCTAGGAGCCATCATGACCCAGGGTCCAATCCTGTCACAGCCCCCGAGAAGCATAAAGTGGGAAGAAACCCTTCCATCAGGGGTGCAGCTAAGCAGCAGCAAAGGGGGCAGTGGTGGGCTGGGCTGTACTTGCACCATTATGACCAGTGAGGCTGGTGGGAAACTACCATGTGGGTCAGAGCAGCCCTTGGAGTCTCTGACATCCATGGAGCTGGCTGGGTCAAGCTGGGAAATGCCCAGACTGTAGTGAAGCCTCACTCATTGCTGTCTTCATGCTGGTTTTGGTGCACGTTGATTTAAATGGACAGTAAGTTGTCGCACCCTGGCTTACCTCCAGAAACACGTGACTTTGTGTCGGATTGTTAATTGAGTAGAGGGCATCCTGGTTATCTCTAGGCATTTCAAAGAGATGCCAAAGTTAGAACATTAACCGACTCTGAAGCTGATGAACAAAAATAAACATCCTGAGAGGTCAGTGCAGTCCACGCAAGTTCTGCAATGCCCCAGGAGGTACAACCTCTCTCTCCCAGGATTCGGAGGGGTGTAAGGCGGTGAGACCGCGCAGCATTGCTCAGTGCCTACAGTTACGTGGGACGAATCTGGGCAAAGGAGCCGGGTAGGTGCCGAGGCACATCCCGCTTTCTGCACAGAGGAGGGAGTACCTGAGGTAGGACTTGAAACATGTCATGAACAAAACAGGAGTTGTCCGTAACTACAGATGCTGTTGTTGAAGACTTGGAACCAAGATTTACTTCCTTAACACAGTGTGTTTTTCTTCTTTGGTTGCATTCCTGATTTGTTACCTATTTCTCATAATGAATAACTGTTTTTGGGTTGCTGTATGTATAAATAGAAGCATAATTTTTTGATTTATGATTTTCTTTGAGGGATATCCTCATATAAAGATGTGGCTCAGCTCGAATAAAAACACGACTCAGCTCAAATTTGAACAGATACTTTGAATCTACTGTATGCTGGGCTTCCTGCACTCATGACATTGCCTCACCTCAGCTGTCAATGCAGCATTCTAAGGTAATTTTCCTGAAGAACAGAACACCACACACTCACTTCTCTAGACTTGGATTGGAATGACAACAGACAAAGAGCTGGAAACATCTGGGGTGAGCTTGGCTGACACACATACTGTGCACTGAGAGAACAGTGGTTTATTTAAGAGTTCAGTGTTTGTTTTGATTTAAGGAGAAAATGCTGCTCCCTGAGATTCTGTGCCATACACATGAACAGGCAAAGAGATTTGTCCAACCTTACAAATGATGGTGATGCCAGTGACACCTTTGTCCTCCTCTTCCCTAGGAAAATACACAACAGTCAATCGAATCAAAGCATCAGCCAAATCATGAATTTCTTACTTGGTGTTCACTTGTCTGTACATGGTGAAATGGCCTTTGGCTTCAGCAGGCATTTTGCCCTTAGAGAAGAGTTCATAGATGATCTTCTCTGTGTAAGACTGTTAAAGAAGAAAGTCACGCAAAGATACGCAGAAAAAGCTGAATGTCATACAAGACTGCCAGCCTTTCTAGCCTCATACCCACACTAAGACAGTAAGGAGAGCAAGATCCATCCTTCATCTCTCAGAGAAGGTTGGAAGTGACCATTTCTCCTCCTCTCCCGTGGGGACAGAGGAATGGACTTACTATATGTTAGTACTGAGGATGCTGTCTATCACCTAGGCCAAGCGGAGCACGATTGTAATTCTCCTTGGTTATTTACATTCCAGACTTGGACTCTCGCTGCTGGCAGGTAACATCACCAATGCGGGACAAGGTGTTTGCAACAGCCAGGAAATTACTCAATTGGCATGTGTTTAAAAAATTAGCATTACTTATCTGCCAGCAAATACTGGTCAGACAACAACTTTCATAAGGTTTCTTTCGATAATATTTCTCATTACTGATTTTCCATTGAGACACAATTATTTAATTCTTTGGCCAAGTCATAAGCTCAATGATGCTGATGTAAATTGAAAGGGAATCAGTGGCATTTGTTGGTGTTATAACCAGGTAAGTTAGAAGAGCTGAGGGCAGGATGCATCTCGTTGTCTCTAGTAGATTTGTCACTGGCATACTGGATGCAGTGATGGTTTGAAAAATTCTTTAAAAATTTATGAATTGCTGACAAGGAAAGTTTAATATTCTGATTTTTATAAAACTTGATTGGTTTCAAAAGCAATTACACTACTTGGAAATTTTTCTTTTATGAAGCAAGGTCATTTCAATAATTTTTGTTATTTCGACATTTCTCTTAGGTTCAATATTAAGTTAAATGGAAATGTAACAAGAAATCTGATGTGGTTTATCAGATTTTGCTTTTTAGAGAAAGATGCACTGTATGTTTACAAGCAGATCAAGAATTTGCTTCTGGAATCAGACCACCTTGCATACCACCTTGCAGTGATGAGATTTTTTTCCTAATACAATTCTTAACCCTGATAATATTAATACTACGTGGTGCATTCTTGTGGCATAAAATAATACAGCTCTCTTTGCAGTGTGTGATAGCAAACATGAGAAAGGGTTGTGTTGAGACAAAGAGAAGAGTCTGTTTCATTGCTCTGCCATCAGCACTTGCAATGCCAAAGGGGTTTTGGTTTGAGTGTTTACAGAGATGGCTGTGCTTTGAAATGTTCTGCATACAAAATGAATGGGTGTTTTTACAAATATANATATATATATATATATATATATATATATATATATATATAGGCAGGGGTCCTTATGAGGACAAAGTGATCTAAATACAGACTGAGGGAATATAAAACAGACCTGTCCCACTTCTTGACAGGTTGGTGCAGAGATTATGCTTTAATACTGCACTCAGCGGCCAGGCAGCAAACACATTGCATCATATTGTGCAATGGAGAAAGGCGTTCAGGAGGCAGGCAGGTTTTCCAACAGGAAGATTCAACCCAGAAATTACCAACGTGACAGCCTTTATATTGCACTTTTAAGTTTAACATCAATGTGTAACTCCCAAGATTTGAAATTTTATAAATCTGCGAGCCCAGATCCTGATAGGCAAGATTGACATGTATTTATCAGTATAGTTCGGAGTGTGATGGTCCTTGAAGGGATCCTTCTGTATGGATAGATGCTAAACAGCTCCACAGGATTTTCTTCAGATGAAATGTTTGTCCTGCCACCTCTGCAGAGATTAATTCAGTGGGCATGACTGCTGGAGTCTTGGAGAAAGTACCTGGTCTCACAGGTTTTACAAATGGAAAAATGAGATGTGGCCTGAGCTACTAATTTTCCACCGGGCACAGAATAAGCCTGGCATATATGGGATGAAAAATGAGGCTTCTGTTCCAACATTAGTCCAATTCAAAATGTCTTAAGTGATCTTATGCATTTGATTCTTTTATGGTTATAAATTCTGGAAGTCTAGAGTCTTTTATTACTGGGGGTGGAGGTTTCTGAGGGCCAGCTGCAAGAGAACGGTCTTGAAATGTGCAAAACTAATGGCCATGTCTGGTATGTAGCTGATTCTTTTGAAGTGATACTCTGTTGGAAAGAAATGCTGCCAACACATGTGGGAAGGATTGTGCCCCTCAGATCTTTCGCATCATTTTGAGGAGGCCGATGGGCAAGTCAGCTAGATGTAGGCAGCTAGGCAAGTCGGTTTGGGCAACAATTTAGATAAAGCAGGTTGATGCATGTATGTGTCAGAGCTCTGCAGTATGTAAAAAGATACCATGGTGGTAGACACACTACACTGAAAAGATAGATTAGATGGACTCACACGTGAGCAGCAGCTGCACATACTCAGTTTCCTAGATCTGTCCTAGGCTTTTGTGGGCCTGAGTCAACCAGTTGTGCACATATGTGTCATATTATGCAGAGGGTGTTCTGTCTTTTTATTTTTATTGACTCCATATTATCTACTATAAATTCTGATTTTGCACTGATGAATCATCTCACTGCCTTCTACAATCATCTCCCTTCCCGATGCTGCAAGACAGATTTAAATTCAGACAGCGCCTACTGACATCATCCCAGTTTGGTTTTATTTTCTGGGATGCCACCCTTAAATGCACAGCCCGAAGTTTACAGATAGAGCCGTTTTACATGTACAGGAAAGTTGCTACCCAGTCATTCTTCCTTTTTGTCTTAAATTCTTTAGAAACACTGCTGTTTCTGAAAATCTCTAACCAGCATGGTCCCTGTAAATGTTTCTTCTTTTAAATTCAAGTGTATGATTGGGTTTGAAATTAAGTCACATACCTGTATTCACCCAATTGGGTTAGCAAAACATTTCTTTTGCTGTTTTGCAGCTGCAGCAAACACCTCATGTGAGACTGCTGGGGACCCCCAGCTGCTCGTGATGAGTTGGGAGTGCAGTAGGTGTCTTTCCCGACACACAGTGCTCTATGCACTAAGCCACATGTATTTTGATGACTCCTCCTGCAAAGGGAGGGAGCAAAGTTGGGGGAGAAAAGTTTTTAACAACCTCTGCCTGCATCAACACAATCCAACTTCCTTTGTTTTAATTATACCAAACTATAATTTGGAGCAATATAAATTTCAAGATGGATGCAAATCCCCTGCCGAACCCCGCTGAGCAGGGGGCGAGCTGTGGGGAGCTGCGTTCCCGACCACGGCTGCAGCTCTTGTTACCCTAGCAGCCTTGGCCGTGTCCAGGCAGAGATGGTGGGGCAGGCGATCAAGGGCCTTGACGCTTGCCCTGGCAAATATTTCTTCTGCATGCCACTACGAAGAGATCTGCCAAGTCATGTAATCACTCTTATTTGGGCAAGAGTCCCTTCCTTACTACACGTAACACCTCAGGGAAAATTCCAGCCTGAAAGCTTCAAAATCACTGCAAAAAATTCAATATAATCAGTTCCCAGGATACCTCGAAATACAACTGCTGCAAACGGAATTGGAGGGTTAGGGTTAGATTTCTTTGATTTTCCAGATGCTGCTGGGCTTGCTTGGTGCTGTCTTTTTTTACACACAGTTCCCAGTCCCCTCTTTGCATCTGTGCGTGCATGTGTGTATACTTAGAGGTACACAAATTTTATCTTTTTTTAATCTTCTTCCGAACTGCAGTGCTCTCCGCAGTATTTTGTTTGATTTGCACAGCAAAGTGTGTTTTTCATTTACAAAACAAGCAGAAGAGGTGCAGAGGTCCATTGTAGTTATATGTAATTGTACCTTTATTTTTACGTGATTTCTTTTGGCTCTCTGCTAATGTGCATACTGAGCTGCTAATCTTTACAATGATTTTTCTCCTGAGGATGCTTAGCCAGTACAGAACTCTGACCTGTCCACCCACAACGGCAAAGACATATACTTCCTAAGATCAACTCTTTTTCCTGTTTGCTCCAATTCAGCCTAACCATCTGCATAATGCACACCTATTTTTTATATTTCACTGATGCTGTGCTCAGACAGAGTGGTGGATTCTGTGCACAAGTACATCATCGGGTCCTTTACAGGTCTATTTGCAGTTGCAGTTGTCAGCAAATTATCCTGAACCATATGGGATCAGCAGAGAGATTTTGACTCATCTCCAAAGAGCCTGAAGTCTTACTGTTTGTTTCTTACCAGACACAAGATGTCACTCTAGATGTCAAAACGAAAAAGTTTTAATATGTCGTGAGAACTGCCTATCATATGGCAAGTCAGCGTGTGTCATTTGTATGTCACATTATTTCACAGATCTGAGACACAGTTTTAACAATCTCTTGATGGAACGTACATGCCTCTCCCTGAAGCGCTTCTTGTGCTCATCAGTCTGAGCTGCATCTTCTTTGGAAATAAGTAAGTACAGTTCCACTAAAATAAACAAGGATATACTGATTTCTAGTAGCTAAAGGTCTCCTCCTTCTTTACGTAAACAAATGCAAAACACTGCATTCCCTGGGCTCGTCTGTCAATTTTGCAGCATACGGTGAAGAATTTAAGGACAGATGTAAAGCATTTGGAAGTTGAGTTTTAGCTATATGAAGGAATTCTTTATCGGAAGAAAGCTGAAGAAAGCCCACACCTTCTGCAATATTTTCCCTAGCTGCTCTCTTGCCACATTAATTTGCACCTGTAATGGTAAAGGACTTCAGCTTTCCAGTAAGTTATCTGTACATATGCACATATACATGCTGAGAGAGAGAGAGTGCTTATCCATGTGTGTGTTTTGCGTGACAGGAGGGTCAGAAGAGACGATAATAATTTGTCATAAATAATAAAATATAATTACACTGGGGAAAGAAAAGGTTGATCTATTCTTTCTTTGCGTATTTAAGTGTGTTATTTCCATTGTGTTATGAGACCTTAGTGGGTTTTGACTGATTGTTTTATCTTCACTTACTCCGGTGTGACTCCATCAGCTTCTCTGGTACTGAGCCAATGAACCTGAGCACACCACTAAACAAATATTGCTTTGTTATACACATGTGATGCAGAGCAGAAACAAACTGATCCTGAGGCCAAACATGTGCTGTGGACTGTGGTTACAAAGATCCGTGACGAGGACAGCACCCTCCAATTACTCCGGTGGTTTCTGGTAAATCTTTCCTTTTTTACCCCCTTTATTAAAAAAACCATATTTGTTATTAAAATGATTATGAAGCACTCCATCCCTGTTTGCATCCTGAGCAGTAAATCAACAGCCAGAGGCATTTCAGAATATTGGTGAAAATCTACACTATCAATCACGTTTTTTGTGATAGGAGTGTTTCGGGTCTTGCCAGACACAAACGTGCCTAAAGCCCTGCTGGTGCCACGTGCTGCACAGGCTGTCCCAGTACCAGAGCGCGCTGGCAAGTTCAGCAAGAGCTGCTGCCTGCAAAAGTGAAGTCTTGGTGCATGTATGGGGTTTGGGATATTTTTTTCTTTGACTACGTTTTAAAGCTAGCCACAGTTTCCTGTGCAACTTGAACTCAGTGTCGGCAGCATACCCAAGTGTCATTTCCGTGTGACTCAACGTGTCAAAAGCCAGGTTGGTGCGTGCAGCCTTGCTTTGCCCTAGTGCCTGACTCACGGTGCCGGCATCCGTCGGGGATGGAGGTCCTTGCTCCTGGTACACAAAACCACATGTGGGTCTCTGCTGGTACACAGCGAGAGGCTGTCAGTTCGACAATAATAGCACAGAAATGTGCTATTTGGGCCTCTTGGACTCATTGCTTAAAAATGTCATGGAGACAAAACGNTGCTGCACAGGCTGTCCCAGTACCAGAGCGCGCTGGCAAGTTCAGCAAGAGCTGCTGCCTGCAAAAGTGAAGTCTTGGTGCATGTATGGGGTTTGGGATATTTTTTTCTTTGACTACGTTTTAAAGCTAGCCACAGTTTCCTGTGCAACTTGAACTCAGTGTCGGCAGCATACCCAAGTGTCATTTCCGTGTGACTCAACGTGTCAAAAGCCAGGTTGGTGCGTGCAGCCTTGCTTTGCCCTAGTGCCTGACTCACGGTGCCGGCATCCGTCGGGGATGGAGGTCCTTGCTCCTGGTACACAAAACCACATGTGGGTCTCTGCTGGTACACAGCGAGAGGCTGTCAGTTCGACAATAATAGCACAGAAATGTGCTATTTGGGCCTCTTGGACTCATTGCTTAAAAATGTCAAGGAGACAAAACATTTAGCGATATTCAAATTTGGGTTCAGCATTACATGAAAAAGCGGCCGTTGAGAAGTAAATAATCAGAAAAATATCTGGAAAGATTGCAAAGTGCCAAGTTTTGAAGATTTAAACCAGTCTTTATGAGTTGGAAGGACATCTCTGAGGGGAACAATTTATCCTGTCAGAAGTTTCTTGCAAATACTCCTAAACCACCCCCGTCAGAGTCAGCCTATGGGGTCTGTTTAAGCTGACCACTGGCCTGATTGATTTTTAGGTACTGAACAACAGAAAATAAGATTAAATCAGAGATTAATCCATGTTGTATAACTGTGACCACAACTAATGTGACAGACGTGATGTACAGTTGCAACAGAGAAAGCAAAACCATTTTCATGAAAAACAGAACGTGCCAACCAAGAAATGACTCAGTCTTTGCGACATTTCAATAAAAATATCTTTGACACTCTGCATGGACCCGCTTACACTCATATATAGTGTGAGTAGCTTAAGATGTCTAAACTTGTCTCACAATCTCAGGTCAAAAGGAAGTCACTAATTAAAGGAAAAAATGGTAAACCTAATTTTAGCACTTTTTGAAAGGCACTGTGCTGATAGGAAAATGCTTTGGTATCTGAAGGGCGAGCCCAATACGGATTGACAGATTTCCTTGCACTGACACAGTAACGTGCCTTGCTTTGGTCCCAAGAGACTGTCCTACCCGAGGGTGAGAGGTTTTTTGGCTGAGGAGACCATGCCTGCTGTAGCCCGTGATGTGATCGATTATCCTGCCCCTACACCTGAACTGACATGCTCCCATCAGCTACTGGGCAACTGTCAGCCATCAGCCCCTCCATTTGGTCTGGACCAGCTAATGACTCAGCGAGCTGTTTGTATCCCATTTCTAACGCCTTGAAACAAATCCCTCTCCTTACTCAGCTGCCACAGGAGCGCTGGTTCCCTGCGCTCCCCCAATGCTTGCTCAGCAGCACTGCACGCTGCCTTGGCGCTCTCGGTGCCCCCTGATATCAAGGCGATTTGCACATTACAGCTTCTGGTCCCTCCGTTTGATGGCCAGCAGCGCTCAGCATTTTCTGTCTTGTCCTGGTGACTGTCACTCTGCCAGGCTGTAGCTCCAGGAAAACGGGTGGATGGGAACCCTGTGCACCAGCTGGGGACCTACAAGGACATTTCCGCAGCAAGGAGCCACAGAGGCTCACAGCTCCTCGCACCGGAGGAGAGCTTGGCATTGATGGCCGTCAGCCTCACATGGCTGGAGCACCGACAGCTCCACCATCCAAGGCCTGGAGAAAACACCCTAACCTTTCCCTATCAGCAAGGTGGGCCTAGATAAATGCCTAAGGACAGAAGCATGGCAGCAGCTCAAATAGAGAAAATGCATCCTGCTTATCGTTACAGCTCTCAATAACATCAAGGCAGCTTGGCTGAAGTTCAGCTCTTTACTCCAGCCTTCATCTGTGCTGTCATGCTTGTTCTCATCTTATCCGTAAAGGTGTTAAACAGATTTTCCATCTCACTTTGTGGTTTTGACACTTGTATAACAGTTTTTTTTTCCCCCTATGCTCAGATTTTCCCTGGAGCTATGATATCCAAACACAACTCAGGAGCTAATGATGCTTAGTTTGAAGATCTGGATCTCCCTGCCTCAGCCACTCTGAATGGTGTCATCTAGCCTTGCTGTAGCTGAGGAAACCTTGTATGCAGCAAGCTACTTCTTAACTGTGAAAGAATCTACTAGGCTTAGGGGGTAGTTTTATCAGCCATTTAACACTGCTCTTGAACCAGAGATCTCTCACTTTGGTGGAAAAAAACTCTGCAATTCTTTTCACAATTGCACTCTAATTTACCTATTCACATCCTTTTTTAAGCTAATCTAGACTGTCATACATAAATTACTATGGGGAGTAATTACTACTTGATACAAAAAAAGAAGAGAAACAAATACAGAAAAATATTTTTTCTCTCTTTGTGTTTTTAGTGATGTCTCCTCCCTCAGTATACTTGTGACTCTTATTATTGCACTGTCTGCTTACCAGCTCAGTAGATAGAGTCCAGAAGCCTGCTAAATTAGGTAAGTGTACAGTTATTTTTAACCAAGCTGAAAGTTACATGCTCCTATGGCACGTTGTGCAACAGATATACACTGGTGTCATATGACATTTTGTCCAGACACTTGTCCTAAATTTAGCTCAAAATTTAACCTGAGAGATGTAGGGCAAATAATTAAATGTCAACCCTGTAAAAAAACTGTGTTGCATTGTGATTTGAACTTGAAGGAGACATAAACCTCTGATCCTCTCTCATGCATGCTCAAAGCAGTCAGTGCAGGACAACAAAGCTGTCTCAGTGGCAGTATAACGGACAGTTCATTTGATCAGAACTTCAGATACTGCATTTATTACATATGAGTTTGACCACACAGCAAAAACAGCACTGGGTAAATAGAGATGATGGCGCAGCGTCCTTTAGCACAGTCTATTCTGGTTCTTCTGCTGCTCTTGTCTGCACAGCAACTGATGATGGCCCAGGCCTGGCCATCGCATCATGGTGAGCAGGCCAGCGTAGCATGGCAGGAGTCACTGCGGATGACAGCATTTCCCCTGCTTTGAGTTTCTAAGCCCCACGGCAGCAAACCCACTTCCAGTTGAGGTGACCAGAAGCCACCTTCAGCATCCATCCCAAGCTGGGCTGGAGCCCATCTCTCAGGAAAAAACCCCACCCACTTCTCCCTGGGGCTGTGCACAGGATGGTCCTGCTGTGCTTTGTCTCTTGTAGCACCTGCTAGCCTTAGTTTAACTTCAAGCATATAGAAAGTCATAATTCCTTGAAATACATTTTGCTCAAAGTTACGTACATTTCTGCAAGCTGCTGAGTTTAGGTAGGGTCATCTTTTGTTTTTCAAGGGCTGTTTATCTGTGGCAATAGCAAAGCAAAGACAGATCCGTATGTAGAAATCTTGTTGTTCTCATGTCACTGCGTGCAGGAAAGGAGAACAATGCAACAGGTCTTATTGTATACAGCAGGCACAACGATTAGAAACAAATCAATATTAAAGGAATTAGAGAGTACCAGAGTAATGCATCAAAAGAGACTTTGCTCATAAACTAGCCTAAGGGATCAAACAGAGAGGTAAAGACCCATTATATACTTCAAAGACTGTTTTAAAAAAACTGTGGAAATGATGTTTCCCATCAAAATCAATTCCATTTTTCCATCATTGGTGTTTTAGAGTCACTGTTTTTCCCAGGACCTTTGCTATTCACAGCAGTTTGTGTCTCTTGTTGCCATTCTCATCCTCCTGCTCCCCTGCAAGAGCCTTGGAGCAATGGGGTTGCAGCAACATCTCTGAATTTTGTGGATTTTGTAAAGGTCAAGAAAAAGACAAGTCTTTCATTAGAATTCTTACTAACATACATTATCGCATAAGATAAATGATATTTGCACAGCAAAGAGTAACTAAAAGATAATGTTTATGCTTTTCCTCTTCCTCCAAGGAACATGTATTTGATTATATAGTCTTCGGGCTGTGTTCGCTTCATATTAGCATTTCATGTTCCCTCTGACTGATTCCTCTTTCAGTTTGAGTCAGTGGATGTGACCTTATGATGACATTTGCAGAGAGGCAGTCACTGCAGTAGCTGCACACTCTTCCAAAGCTCACTGGCAGGGCAGGTCTGGGCTGAGACATCAGATACCTGAAATGGCGCTTAGGACCCTGGACACTGGTGTTCCCCTTTGGGTTCATGTTGTATTTCCAGAGGAGTGAGGACTTCATTTTGTTTGTATCTGAAACGTAAAAATTTTCTGTGAGGAGCCACTGTGCAGATGTGGAAGTTGTACACTGAGCCAAAGTCCTCCCTGAGTCGGGAGGGGTGTGAGTCAGGAGCCGTTAGCGTGGGATAAATTCCTCCAGAAAGGCGAATTACATTCTAAATAGAGTGATCTCAAAACATCTACTTCTTTGCAGCGCTGAAGTATTTAGGCAGCAGAGTCAGCAAGAAGTAGTGTGTATTGTATTCCCTACCCCTGGGCACGTGTGACATCTTGCGCCTTTTCCCATACAAGTGCTTCAGCTCCTTGCCTCTCCCAGGGTACTGGGGCCAAAGCAATCATTAGTCCTTGCAAAGGAAATTGAAACCATCTTCCCCTGTGGGAGTTTGTATCTTGTTATTTGAACGTGGGTTGGATAGCAGGAGGTACAGGAAGGTTGCTTTTGGTTCTGGTCTTTGCATTTAATCTTTGGGAGTGTCTGATGGAAGCACGGCATAGCAACACTGAATGCAAAGCGCTGCTCACTGGAATATGATTGCCAAAGGTACAGAGATTTGTGCCTCAGGCCTATGCTCTCAGTGAAATATGCCTCCCAAAAGATCTTGCTGTCTTCCTACAGTAAAAAAGTTCAGACAACATATAAGTAACAAGGGAACAGTTCCGGGTAATTGGTGCACAGAGCAGTATGTTGTTTGTGGCAAAGTATTACAAGGATTTTCTGTCCAGGGACTGTTACTGTCACAACTAATCAGTGTTTGTTTCCTTTCAGAACAGCCACGCATGAGCCAACTGTTCAGGTGCGGTAGTTACTCATCGTTGGTAGTTACAGTCTATGGACAAGAACACAGTTTGTGCTAATGTCCATTCTCACCTGAGTTTCATCATGTGATGGCGCATCTACGGCAGCTCTGCACACAGGATGAGTCTGTAACAAGCTCATCAGTCTCCCAGGACGCACAAATGAACTTTGTTTTTCCACCAACCTCAGCTGCCTGATTCCATTTTGTCTTAAAACAAAACAGCACTTAGTAAAGCTGAAGGGCTACTTAATTCAACTAATGGAAGTACAGGCTCTGAACAAACCCCAAAATTAAGGAAATGTTAAATGTGCTTTCCTAACCTGAATTCTGCTTGCTACTTTGAGGAAACACAAAGAATAAAGCAAATCTTGCTGTTTATTTCACCATTTGTTGCTGTCATGTGGTCATCCTTCTTTGTCTTCTCTCAGGTTCAAATCTCTTTTATGGCGCCCCGTTTGTAGGACCCTAGCTGACTCCCCCATCACCATGAGTTGGCTATTTCCATCATTTTCTATTTAAAGAGAAAGCAAACAGATCTATTATGCAGTGTCTGAGTTTGAAATCTGTCCCAGAAAATGGCGTAAATTTATGTATTTATTTTTGCAGGTGACATTTTGTAATCTCTTGGAATGTCTTGGGGTTAAGCCGAAAATGCAGATCCATAACTGTGCGTGCCCCAGGGGAAATATTAACAAATCTGATGCAATGCTAATAAATCATAATGATTGTTATTATTATGCTTTGGACGTGTTGTAATAAAGCCATAACATTGTTTTACTGGGAAAAAAAAAATCAAAGAACAAATGTATCATTTCATTCCTGTATAGTAATATCTCTGTAATTAATATTTCAAACTTCTGTGAGGTCTTCCTCCGAGGGTATCAAAGTGTTTCACAGATATTAATTAAATAAGGTCATATTCGGCAATCTCTCTCCATATAAATAGTCTTCGTGTCTTCCAATCTGCAAAGAATTTTGGACTCTTCTCCAAAGTTAATGTGTTTGATTAATTCCACTTCACTAATGTAGAAAACGAGACACAGAGGAGTTAAATGATTTACTCAAGACAAAAGAAAGAGTTAGTGGTATCTGAAAATAGATCTTCTGAAGCAGAGTCCTGTGCTTTTATCAGAAAGTTGTGCAGCAGCATTTATAGGAGTTCCAAATAAATCAAAGAGGTGCGTGGGGCTTTGCAAGGAAACTCAGGAACATGGGAGGAAAGGGAAGTGCAGTGTGCTTGGTGCGAATGGCATGGGGAACCACCTGCAACGTTCGTAGCTGATGGGACCTTGAGCCCCAGTATCTTTTTTATAATCAAACAGTCCATTCTGGAAGATGTAGGCACCCTTGCCTCTGCCAAACATGAATTTGCATCACAATATCAGCATTTTTCCTTGAGTTCAGTGGGACATGAAGCCAGCCATAAGAGTGTGTGGATCTGATAAGAGACTGCCAAAAGGCAAGAAAAAGTGTTAAATGTGGGAGAGATTCACTCCTGAGTTTAAGCCAAGGCTGGTTACAATCTTAAAGTAATACCCGAAAAAAAAGCGCTGGATGTTGTTTGAAAGTCACGGAAGGTTGTCTGACATGTTTTCAAAGGTGTAAGAGTTTCACACTCTCTTGGTGGTGACACCCAGGGCTCCTTTGCCTGCCACAGTAACTGCTGAATGTCCTTAACGTTGAACAAACCAACAGCCATAGTTAAGGTGGGGGCGGGGGGGGCAGGAAGGTGTTATAAGGGGCAGGTGGTTTTGCAGGCAGCAGAGAAGGTGAGTGTGTCAGATACTGGCCATCCTGTCATGCTGCAGCAAGTCAGATGAAGGAGCAAGCATGGAGAGGGAATGATGCTGGTCCTGAAAGACCCTAAAAACAAAGCAGGTGAGTTGGAAGAGATCACCTGTTAGTGGATGATATGGTCTTGCTACATCGGTTCCCTTCAAGATAGCTCTTGTTAAGCCTTAGACAGGGGGTGTTTATGCACCGACAGGGTGAGTACAGCTAGCCTGAGGCTCAAGAATGTATTCAGAAAGGAAACGAGACCCATTGCAATGCAGGCTTTATTCTCTTTATATGTAACATTTTGCCGCAGGTCAGTGAAGCAGAAACTGAAGAAAAAAGCATAGGCATCGCTTTGATCCTGTGTTATACTGTTTCCCTTTATTCATCATGTTAGCTGGACAAATACACAGAAACCTTCCCAAACTGAGTCTTATCCCCACGTACCAGCTAATCCAACAGTGACAATTGTCCTGTATGTGTCTAGCTGTTTTCTTCTAGCTCATTCTTGGACCAGTGCTATCTCTCCCCTGGCCAGCTTGCCATCTGCCAGATGTGGGGAAGATGGCTACCGTTTCACATTTATGGGCTCGAGAAGTCTGAGAGAGGGTCTGTCGTTCACATTTATGTGGTATGAAAGCGGGTTTTTTTTCCTTTAGTAAGCTCTTACAAATGCTACTTGGAACAGATCCACATCTGCTTTTGTCATCTTTTGGAGTCGTGAAGTCTCAAACTTGCAGTCTTAAAAATGCACAAATCACTCCAAAATACCCACGAATCAATAAATACCCATGTAATGTTTGCCTGTTTATTTAATAAGCACCAGCTAAAAGGAAAGTAAATTGAGCTCCCTTCTCCCCAAGTAAATAAAACTCTCCTGGACAAGGTATTTTACTTCAAAATTATAAGGCAATTTTTTTTTTTCTCTTTAAGTTCCAGAAACGTGTCCTTATATGGTCTGCTTGTCAGGGACAATAAATAATGATGTAATAGAAAGGTCAGCTTTGTGTCATTTAGCTACAGGATGCTTGATGAAGTGAAGTTCTTCAGATAATGCAACAAAGAAGAACTTTAGGATGGGTAAAAGTTTCTGCCGTGCATCTTCAAACAGGAAATCTGAGATTCAGAACAACTTATATTTTGGCTTGTCTTCGCTGATCATGGGGTGATCCAGAAATAAACTCCAGGCTCCAAAGTGAGAGCGTTTCAAAGCTGTCCTGCAGTTGATCGAAACATCCAGGCAAAGCAGGGAGATGAATACCAGCGAGGATTTTCTGAATTAAGACTTATTCAAGGAGATAACCCATTTCAACAGTATTATTATCCCTCTATTTCATAACAAAAAGGTAATGCAAATGTGCATGTTTTGACTTAATTCTGATTTTCATTCTGTCAGTTTGCTATGTCTATGCAAATGTTTATTCCTGTAGCAGTTTGTAAGCTAACACCCTAACACAGTCTTGGGAGGTTTTGTGGTTTGCTTTTGTTTTTTGTTTTTTTTTTTTTCAAATAAGCCATAAAGCACTTATTGGTGCTAAGCACAACTCTGCCATTTCACTATTTTTTTTTTACTTGCAGGTAATGCTTGTATCTTTGTCCCTAGAATAACTTGCTCAGAAATAATGTTGTTGTTGTGACAACATGCTAAGGTGCAACGTAGTGTGCAAGGCACAGTGAGAAGAAAAAAAATGACATTGGCAAATGATTTCTTTCATTTATAAATTTCCAGCTGGTATGACACAAAGCTAACACTGCACTGATTGCTGTGTGAATTAATGCTTTCTGAGAAGAAATAAAAGCTTGCAGGTGTGTGCATTTCCAGTAAAGAATTTGCACAGAGCCACAATTTGATGGCATCATAACATATGCCAGACTGATAGGTGACCTGTTTTGACAGCTGGGGCTGGACAAGGGGATTTGTTTGCTTGGAGGATTCTTTTGGGAAGCCTGGCTTTGCTCCTTCAGCACTGGGCTAGAATTTGAGCGGTTTGCATAAGCTGTCATTACAAAGTATATTTGCCTGTTGCCGCAGCTGGACAGCATGAGGTGTCATTCTTCCGACATCCCAGCTCTGGCAGATCTGATGGGCACTGAAATCTTTCTGGTTTTAAAAAATGATTTGCTTCCCAGCAGTAATTATCCAATACAATATCCTTTGAGAACTACAAAGATCTATCTGGAAACTGACCTAAAATACAGCAAAAATGTGAATACTTTAAGTGCTGTAAATTGGCCAAGTTTCCATTGCCAGCAGAGGATCTGGCCTGAAAGGTGCCACAGTAAGAGCTAAAGTGGAGGCTTGGTTTACTGTGAAGACTTCCAGCCATGTTTACCTTCCCCCTGAGCGTGTTCCCGCTGCTCTCAGAAGTAAAAAGGCAAACATATGGAAAGGCAGGCACATATCTGCAGAAACTGAGGCTCAAACATTCCTTGCAAAAAGTGAAACGAGCAAGCCGCTTTGCTTCTTTCTCTTTTGCAGCCTCCAAAGACTTGTTTTTGTTTTTAGAAATGTGGTTTATTGCACCCTGAGCCATAAATACTGAGGCCCTGTATTGAGTTATGAGCGGGCTAGGGTAAACTCAGTGCAAAGGCAGGCGAAGTCCCTGGCTCTGATCTCTTCATGACCTTGTCACTCACCTGCCACCCTCCTCTGACAGCAATAAGTAATTTGCTAATTCTGCTGCCCAGGATCTGTTGAAGGAGGACAGGCAGTCTTGCTAAGCTTTTCTTTAAGGAAGTGCTATCAATGGGGACCAGTTGTTTCAGATGCTAATGGTACTGAATAGTACGGTTCTGCATGTTCAAAGCCAGCTGTAATCCTTGTTTATTTATGTTGCATCAGGGATCAGAGGCCCATTCTCCCAAACACTGTATGTTGACAGAGCTTGTAGTCCAAATATAATAGCAACCTAATTGTGTTTGTCTGTGGTTTTGCCATAATGTGAGTGGTTACTAATAGTCACCCTGGTGAGCAGTACCTTTGGTTTTGAAGATCTGCCAGGTACAGATGCTCATTAACGCAGGACAGAGCGTCACGGCCAGGCCCCGACACAAGCATTTAATTTCTAACCGTACCTTCTGGTCACTGGATGCAGCTAAGTTACCTCTGAACGGCACAGGCCTCATTTCTACATCTAAATAAACAAACTCACTGAAATAGGGATCACAGAATCACAGAATGGTAGGGGTCGGAATGGTCCGCTGGAGATCACCCAGTCCAACCCCCCTGCTAAAGCAGGTGCCCCCAGAGCAGGTTGCACAGGAACGTGTCCAGGCGGGGTTTGAATATCTCCAGAGAAGGAGACTCCAGAACCTCCCTGGGCAGCCTGTGCCAGGGCTCTGTCACCCTCATAGTGAAGAAGTTCTTCCTCATATTCAGGTGGAACTGCCTGTGCTCCAGTTTGTGCCTGATGGAAACATTAAGAATCAGGATCAGGCCCTGTGTCAAAATGCCGATAAATTTAGATCAAGAAGATCTTGTCAGACCGAGCATTAAATGGCAGCACAGGCAGCGGTATCCCTAGACATGTTTCTGCTAAGAGAGATCACTAATGAAGCCGTTCAGACCGGAAGGTAAAGCATTCTCTAAGGAATAATAAGGGCACTATACCCACAGCTTTAAAAATCAGGTTCTGCTCTTACAGCACATGCAATGCTGTGTGCTACCGGCGTGTGAGGACGGGCTCTTGGGCTGCCAGAGAAATGCAGGGGACAGCCAAACATTAAAACCTCCCCAAAATCATGAAGTTATGGTGAACAGTATATCCAGCATTTAACTTATAAATCTGATTCCAATACTTTAAACCTACAGTGAGCAGGCTTAGAGCAAGCAAATAGATTCAAGCTGTATTTAGAAAGACCACGTTGGCTGGATCTTACCTAAACTGGTCCAACCATTCCTGGCAACAAAGATTGATTTTTTTTTTCACACCTTCGTTACAGAAGCTTATAATTTATAGCTGATTAGTCTAGTGGGATTTCATAAGGTTGTGGTTGTTCACCACTGGCCACAGATGGGGGTTGCCTTAGCCCTGCTGTGTCAGCTGAGCCAGGGTAGGTCCAGGCGGGTGCAGCAGCAACAAGTGATGCCACCGAGCTCAGCTGCAGCGAAACAAGGTTAAACTGAATGACGCTGCATTGCATCAGCCTCCAGGCGAGGGCATGCGCTGGGCCTGTCACCGCGGCTTAGCTGGCTCAATGTGGCTTGTTACAGAAATAAGTTGAACCAGTGCCTGAGCCTCGTGGCTCTGCAGCTTCAAACAAAAGCATCCCCGGGTGGAAGGGGAGGGTGGTGGCTTTGCTCTGCTCCGCTCAGGGCCATCACACAGGGAGCTGTACGGAGGAGGCAAGCATCGTACACCCTGCCAAACTCAGACACACCATGCAGGTTAATCTGAGGTAGGAGACGCAGGTTGAGCAAGAACAGCTTGAAGTCCAACTGGAACCATCTCTGCTAGGGATCAGGAGAGCCAAGGCTGTCCATGGCTATCAGGACCAACCCAAACGCTCCTGCACCTCCAGGATGTGACCCTCACACCTTCATTGGGGTTGTGCCAGTTTGACGAGCAGAACTGAAAGCTTTTTCTATTTTGGGCCCCACAATGTTTCCTCCTGCAGGATGAGTCAGTGGCGGGAGCTGCAGCCAGCACTGTTGTTTCTGCACTCCGTGGGACTCCTGTCAAAATATTTACATTAGTGAGGATCACCAACATGCAGGGGAGGTTCTCCCTTTTCTCTGAGAGTGGGTAGGACCCAGTTAATGCATACAAAGAATAAGAGGGTGAAATAGGAGTGATCGCCAAACTCAAAATCTTCCATTTTCCTCCCTGTGCCTCAACGAGGCGTGAAACAAAAGGAGGGAGGTGAAGATGTCCAGAAACGGCCTTTATACCTAGATCCATTGGGGACTTAGTGAGGCACCTAAATCCATTAGGTCCTCTGTGCCAGAGCGCGGAGGCGCATTGGCAGTGGTCTCCTGTACACTTATAGAGGCCTGACTGCCCACGAAGGAACTCCAACACCCAGCTCAGAAGCACAGTGGGGCTGGACTTGCTGCCTGCTCTGCCTCCCGTGCTGTCAGGATGCCAGCAGTGGGGCTGGGGGGGATAAAGAGAAGGGATCTATGCCCCATGCTCCACTGGCACGTGTTACCCTTGGAGAGGAGCGCTTTCATCTCCATTCTTGCCTCCTCCAAAGAGTCATTGTGCATCACCTCCATTAGGAGCTTACGATGAGATCCTGCCCTCCCCATTAACTGCTTAGTTTAGGTCTCTGAGTCACCATTGGGGCCAGATCCCATTTCGGCATTGCAGCGCTGGGTGCTGCAGACAAGACGTCTGTCTGACTCCAGCCCATGGGTTTCACTCATCCGCAGAGCACCAGTTACTGAGTGAGTACATAGGCTGACGGACTGCGAAAGTGCTGCTCAGCATGCCAGGAGTTGTCCAAGCCCAGCAGCAGCCAAAGCTGCTACGAAAACAAAGCTGTGTCATGGTTCTTGGCCATGCATGAGCTGGAGCACAGCCAAGGATAGGTACTGGAGCGGCTGGGGCTTGGGGCAGACAGCAGCTCCTTATGGGAGCTATCAGTGGTTTGATGCCTGGGCTTGGTTCCTTGGGACAGTGAGGGTTATAGCAGAGCTGAGGAACACCAGCTCTCACTGGAGAAGGTAATCAACAGCAGCCATGAGAGATCTGGCTGAAAATAAAAAAAGAACCCCCCCCAAAATGGGTCACATTATTCACAGCGACAGAAGGTTTTATTTTGGCAGTCTTCACGGCTGTAAAATATATCCTGCGTTGTTAAAAGTCATAATGTCAATCTGAAATCTGCTGGGCTTCCCTTTACCCTGAACTGTTCCCACTTCTTCAGGGGTGTGCTTGGAGTCTGAGGTGGCTGTTGATGTGGGAGATATCACTATTTCTGAAGTGTAAAGCTTAAATCCAAGATTTTATGTTACTTATGGCTTGAGTCACGCTTTTGCAATTTTTTCAAAGTGTATTAGGTTTTTTTTTTTTAATTACGGTTAAAGTAACAAACATGGATGTCTTGACATGCATAGATGTGGCTCTGTCACCATTTGGGGAGCTACCATTTCCTTCAGGTCAGGACCATCTCTTGGCTGCGCACACAGCAGCGAGGCCTGCTAGAGCAGGGCAATCTCCTGGTGCAAGGCTCGTGGCATGCTGGACCCTGTTGCTGTGGATGTGGGTGCGAGTCCCTGGGATGCCAGGCTGCCCCGGGCACTGGGTGAGCCAGGGGCAGAGTCCCAGCCTGCTGGAGACAGCAGTCATGCAGGGAAGGGGAGCTGAAGGCTTGGCTGTCAGTGGTGCTCGGCGCGGCAGGAGGCAGGTCCTGATCAGCAGGAGGCTGGGTGGCTTTGCCAGTCTCATGCGTGTGGCTCTGCCAGGGATCCCAGCTTGGCAGGGCCCATAGCCAGGTGGGCAGGGCTGTGGGAAGATGGAGACCAGCCCTGCTGTGGCATCGCTGGGGCACGGGCTGACAGCCCCAGGGTGGGGGGGCAGGCAGCTTTGTTGGCAATCATCACGCTGGTGCATTCAACCAGCCCCTGGCCTCTCTGTGCCTGGGGGACATGTCTCCACAGTACCTTTCTGCTGGCTCCCTGTCCTCCCCTGCCCTGTCCACAGACACCTTGTATCATTATTCCTTGTCCCAGTGTTCTCCTTTGTTTTACATGGTTCTTGCTCACCAGTGTGCTTATAAAAAGCAAACCTATTGCCCCTTTGCTGTCATCTTCTTAAAAGAGGCAAACTGTTCCATCTCCTCCCATGAAAGAAGCCCTTGGCTCTTGAACACTGGCAGCCAGAGTGCTCTCTGGCATCTGGATGAGATCTTGCTAGATCATTGAACCATTCATGGCATTAGTACTTCCCTATCATTGCTGGAAATATTGCCATATTTTGGATTGTCTTTGCCTTTTTTGAGTCCACGCTGCGGTGATGGTTCACAGTCATTCTGTGATTGCTGAGTGTGCCCTGATGTTTCCCCCTTCTCTCATTTCCAGCTCTCAACCACCAGTTTTTAGAAGAGAGCCTGACCATAAGTCTTAAAGGTCATGACCTTGAACTTTCTTCTGCGAAAAGGAAAAAATTAGAAGTGAAACTGAGCAGTGTCGTGTTGCTCTCCTAGCTGAGTGAAACGAAGAAAGTCACTTCAAAGAACAGCTTTGCACGTTGCTTGAGAGATCTCCAGATAAGGTGAAAAAAATTACTCCATGAAGTCTCTTTATACTTTGAAGTGGAGAATTTGCCCTTGCAGAAAACCAGCAAACAGACAGACAAACCTCTTCCCTTACTTTTCTGCAACTAGAGCAAGAAATAAAACAACAACAACAACAAATCAACAGAAAGAGATGTCCATTGGCATTCTCCTAAATAAACTCATTTCAAAGCTGTATCTCTTTAATCTCACGGGGATTTCCTTTACCTATTTTTCTCTTGAGCTGTGGTAACCGGAATAAGGAGATAAAAAACTGCTTGCAGCAGCTCCCTTCCGTTTTTCGATCACCAGATAATTCAGTTACTTCTTTCTGATAGAAAGGAGTTAGTTCATTAAGTTTACATGCAGATTTTAGCTGATAATGTTCTCTCTCTGGTGAAGGATTTCTGAAGGTTTTTCTGGTCAGTCTGATCAAGAGGCAGAACTAAACAAAAGCACAAGATAGTTGGGTTTCTTTCTTTCATTTTCCAGATTCTCATGCTCACAATTTCCTTTTACAGGAAAGCAAAAAAAAAAAAAATTTAAAGAATGGCTACAACAGCAGCAAATACTCAAAGACAAACGATAGGCTGCGAGGAATACAGTCTGTACAGCAGCTTGAGTGAAGACGAGCTTATAAAGATGGCCATACAGCAGAGCTTGGAAGAGGACCCCGCGGGTCAGCCAGCTGCCCAGAGCCACCAGAAGCCAATGGTGGCGGGTCCCGGTGAGGCAGCCAGCCCCAGCCGTGCCAGCAGCCACAACCCGCCCTACCGCATCTACCCATGGCAAAGGTGAGTGAGCACCCGCTTCAGCTGCGTCGTCCGGACAAACACCCTGCCCGGGAAGAGCTTGCCCCCTCTAAACACGTGCTTTCTAATTAGCTTTACCGAGTGGCTACTCTGCGAGTCTGTCATTAGTTTGCAAGCTGGAGTCTGCTACATATCCAATGAGGTCAACAATATACACCCTCACAGAGAAATTAGAATTTGCTTGATGTTGTCTGTTTTAAGCGACAAATAAGTAAAGGGGCACTGCTACAAGCTTGGCGGAACAACAGAAGCCCTGCCGAAGCCAGTGGCTCCTTTCCCCCACGGGGGCACACTGCACGCCAAGCTTAGGTTTCGCCAGAGAGGGAGCACAGCATTTGTTATGGGAAAACACAGGAGAGAGGCCAAAAATAGGGATATAAAACAGTGTGAGCTGGCTACCTTTTAGGTACTGCAGTCTTTAAAGGATGTAGTTATTTCGGATCAGAGTGTGACCTCAAGCGCACCCGCTCTTAGCCAAGAGCAGCTGCAGACACCAAAGCGCGGCGACATCCCCCTCCCCTGTGATGCTGGGCTGCGGGTTACAGAGACCCGCTGACAGTTTCAAAACTAGACATTGTTCTCCTTTCGTTTTTTAAAGGGCAGATTTCTCAAGGGGAGGGGGAAGAGGTTACAAAGTCACCCCAAAACCAAGGAAAAATATCCTTTTAAACTAATACTTTTTTAATAAGCTGGGTAACCGAAGTTTTGTTCCTCCCTCTTTCTCATAACTCTGCTGTCCTCTGATGCCTCACTCATTACGACCTGTTTGGTTTCCAAGGCTGGGAAGCTGGGGACAGTTTGATTAGCAGTACGAGTGTTTCACAGCTGCGGACTCAGGATGCTGTGCAGCAGGCAGTGCTGCTCCCATCAAAGGTCATGGCTTCTCGGTGTCGTTACCCTGCACTTGTACTGTCAGCTCTGCTGCAAGAACCCGATGCGGACGAGAACAAGGACTTCCCTGGCCATTTGGTCCTGTCCTTGGGGGTCCTTTGACACCTGCTATTTCGGCAAAAGGCAGCATCTGCAGTCCTGTGCGTTAACCTGTCCTGCCTTTGCCTCAGCCCAGCAGCTTTTGACTTCCCACTGGAGGGAAAACTTTGCAGCTTGTAGCTCCAGATCTGTAGTGTTGCTGAACTCTTCTGCCACCCGGGAGAGCTGAGCTGGAAATGGAGCCAGCACCCAGGGGCCCTGGGTCCTCCTCCGCCCCTGCCTCCGACCTGCTTGCGTGGCACTTCAGAGGTGATGAGTGTCACCTCGCCTCTTGCCTGCTTCCTGTGCGGTGGTGGTAGGGTTAACCTCAGTGTTGTCTTATATGGTCATTTGAATCCCCTGACGCTTCCTCAGAGGGCCAAAAATAATCTGGAGCCGAGCGAGCAGCTGAATCCAGCACAGAGCAAGCCGTGGCCATCTGCTTTTATTCAAAGCCCTGACCGGCAGGCTTTCTTGCTCCATCTCTGTGGACGTGTGTCTCTGTTTCTGCCTCAACATGACCTGTTTCTCCTATTCGGAGTATTTCTCTTTATTTCATTCATGTCATCGCCACTCCAGATTGGCAGCCCAGCCAAGAGGCCATGCTCAGCCATCCAGCTCGGGGGCAGCCTGGGGGGTCAGGCGAAGGTACGACGGCAGCCTGTTCAGCAGATCCCAGCCCGTGTAAGTGCCTCCCTCTACCTCCTGCTTTCCCCCGCGGTCGAAACAAACCTTCCTACCCACTCTCCCCTGAGCCAGCTCTTCTGCGTGGTGATGGTGTCTAGTGGGGGGAAATGGTGGCGTTCATCTGGAGGAGTTCATGAACTGCTTACAGGGGTCTTGCTGATACCTGCAATGCACCCTCGCTGCCTTCCCACTCTTCCTTCTGACTTTCCAGCTGCCCCGGACCATGCCCAGGCTCTTGGGGGTGACCCTCCCCAAACCTCCCTTGCTCCCTTCTCCCCCTTCATCCCTCTCCATCCCTCCAGAGCACATGCCCTGTGGACTCTGGGTCATTCAGTAGCTCTGAGGTGGTAAGGACAACAGGGAAGGGATGCCTGTGTTGTGGTTTATTTGTATAGGCTGGCTCCCACATCAACACAGTAGATGAGGCAGACAGGTGCTGATAGTAGCTGCATTAGTATTAAGTTCACGGTTCAACAGTGGGGAAGAGCAGGGAAAACAAACATTTTATTGCAGTATATAAACAGGATGAGAAAGTCCAGTCCCTCAAAGCAAATATTTTATAATTGTTCCCAAGACACCGTGCGTGTTCCCAGCAATACCTCTGCTGTCCTGCCACACTGAGAGGCTGATGGGGAGCCACACTACATCTTACCTGCCCAAGGTGGAAACCAGCTTGACTAACTTTGATCCTCCTGGCCACGTTTTGCTGTTGGCAGAGGCCATAAATAAGCTTAGGTGAACACGGTCATGGATGAGGAAAGCAGAAGGGTCAGGGGATGGCCCAAGCTCTGCCTCTGTGTAGTGGAAGCTTCTCAACCATGATGGGTTTATCACAGGTCTCTGAGGGGCAGAGTAAATGCAGGCACCTGCCTTTAGCTGTCAGATGAAGACAGGAAAGTGTTGTGGGCAGCGCTTTCGTGTCCTGCAGAAAACTCTTCCTTGCCTTTTTTAACTATCCAGTTCAAACTCACTTTGATTTCACCATCTTACAAGTCCCTGCCTGGATGCACGGTTGCAGCGACTACCCCTCCACCACTCTTACTTTCATCCCTCACCCAGGTCTACAATCTCCCCCACCTCACCCTGCACCCTGGCTGATCTGGGCTCTATCCCAGGCTCCCCACTGACATCGCCCTCCCGGACATATGTAAAAACCTCTTTCTGCTGAAACACAAAGCGTCCCTCATCCCTGTCACCTGCCAGCTACCCTTGGCCACTCTGGAATCCCATCCTCTCATTAAGTGCCCTGCACACCTTGCATGCCTCTCTCCTGCTTTGGGTGCCATGACTGGAGGGCAAGCTTTTCTTCTGCATCACAAAGCTCGATAGAGTTCAGTCCACAAGAATGCTGGGATAAGGCTGATAAGCTAGCCCTCTTCTGCTGCCAGGTGAGAGCAGAAATGTGGCTGGGAAGCCTCAGGAGAGCACGATGGCACGGCTGTTTCATGGCACGACTGTTCCATGATGGCCTTGGTTTCAGGCAGGGATGAGAGTTGGCTTCACCTGGGGAGATGTTGTTCCTTCATGCTGCCTGCATCTCACCAGGCTGCCAGGAAAAGAAGGAGCTTCCTGAACCTTTCTGTGCTCCACGGAGCCTCTTCTGCAGCACTCAGAATTGATCCCACCATACATCTCTTCTGCAATGAGTATTTATTCTCTTGGCTACTGGCCTTTGAAATGCAGTAATTATTTGATTTGCCTATAAGATTAAGATTTCATCAGATCTTCAAGCTTCCTCCATAGTTCTAATATTCATTTTTTGTATATCTGATGAAACCCGAGCAGCAGAATTTGTTGGGTTTTTTACAACAACCAACTACGAGCCAGGCAGAAAACAAGGATTTTGCATGGACATTCATTAAACTTTCTGTACTGATCTGGAATTTGCTTGGCTAAAGCACCTACAGCCTGGTCCAACAAACCCCCTCATCCTGCTCAGGAATCATTTAAGGTCAAGAAGCCCAACAGAATTTTGCTTTATTCAACATCTTAGGGCTTAAGCAGAATAGTAACTGATTCTTCACACATTTTTAACCCTCCCCCAGATCTGAGGTTCTCTCTGCTTTCACCGAGGTCTCAGCTAACGTGATTCACCTCACATTTGCTGTGTGCCAACCCTGTGCACAGATTCCTGCCACGGCCCACCTGGCAGGCAGTAACTCATTACGGGCTGGTAACTCTATCATGTGCCCAAATCCTGAGGTCGCAGTGAGCTGCCCTGCATGTGTAACATGAACCTTCGCACAGAACAACAGATGGCTTCAGCAGGCTTGTGCCAGGGGCTTTTAAAGACGAAGATCCTCCACCTCCTCCTCTTCTCCCAGCCAAACATGCCAATTGTTGCTGTTAACTGACTTCAATGAAATGCTCAAACGCTTATATAAAAATTTATTATCTATACAAAACTAGCAATTTTAGGTTTAGTTCCCAGGGTACTCTAAATGGTATGGAGATACAGGACCGTCCCTGGGACCTCAGCTCGGCAGTTATCAGAAGGTCAGTCGATACCTCCTGGGTGGGCTGTGGTCAGGAAGGCAGCTGCCTGTTCTAGCTGTTATCTCCTCAGGCAAAACTCCAGAGTTGCTATTTTTGTGACTTTGCTGTCTTGAGATCACTGCTTCCAGCTATAGAGAAGGAGCAAGGGTCATAAAGTACTTTTTCACCTGGGAAATGCTGTCTTTCCCATTCCTTGGCATACATGTTGTGTTCACCTGCTTCCGCTTCAGGCCCTGAGTTTATCCTCAGAGAAGCAGCTTGGTGAGTTTTCTTTCAGTGCTAATATCAGTGTTTATGGCACAGATTGGGTACCTCTGGGAAAGCTGAAATTAATGACGCCTGTGTGAATTTCAGGGTGTTGGTCTGTCCAGCCCCTGCAAGGCGATGAAGTCCAGCGCTGCTCCTGTAACCTGCACTAAATGCAGAGGTGGTACTGATCATCTGCTTTTTGAGGACTCCTGTGCTGAACTGCCCTATTTTTCTGTCTCTGATCTCACTCTGTCATGGCATTTTAGACCTTCTGTCATAACCAGAGTTTCTGCTTGTTCTCATTGTCACTGCCATGCATGACCTTCATCACAGGCTGTATTCCTGCCCTGGTGGTGCTAATAGTCTCTCTGAGACACGCACCTCCCTCCCCACTCTCTCTGCCTTTAAGGCTGCAAGATTTTCTCTTTAGAGTTAGTTCAAACCACAAACTCTCCTGTGTTTTCAACATCCTCTTGTTCTCTGTCTCTGAATATATAGCTCCGGTTCATTTTTTGCAGCTCCCCATTAGAACTGGAAAAATTCTTCCTCCTTTGCGGTGTTTGCTGTCCTGAAGCTTAGCCATTTGGTGCCTGAGAATAAGGAAACAGCATCTGCCTTCTCCCAGCACACCTCAGCAGGAGCAGGACCAGGCACTAGTGCTGGAATGTGCAGCACACTATGTGCACAGAGCTGCTCCCTGCCACGGGCAAGGATGCTGCCCGCAGCGGCTGCAGGGTACCAGCTCCCTGCCTCTGCTGCGCGTCGGCAGTCTCAGCCGGGGTGGTAGGAGGGAGGCAGACCCTGCTGCAGGCACTGCTGATGAGTGGTATGGTGACTGCCAGGCAGCGTTGTGACTCCAGCAGAGCGGGGCGTCCCGCAGCAGATCTCACTATTGGTCTGCAGAAGGACTGGTGTGCCCAGGTCAGCCCTGCTCTGCAATTGCTCTTACAGAGCTCGGAGAAAAGGGTTGCTGCCCGGACTGTGCATAGGGCATGCTTGGCAAAGGGAAGGCTCGTCAGCGCAAAGCTGACTTGTAGGCTGCTTGTTGTGCCTCCTTTCTGGGTGGCAAGCAGCACACCTTTGTAGATTTTTACAGCGAGCCTCTTCTTGAAAGCTTCAGAATTAGGTAGCATCAAAAAAGTTTACTTTCATGTTATTTTTCTTTCTGCTGCTAAACACTGAAATAATAGTTTAACACTTCTCAGTGACTCTACACATTTCAATGACTTTGTACTCCAAAGAGGCTTTAAAATATTCCCTCCCTTCCAAATATTTTTTCATTCCTTTAACTCTCTGTGCCTAGAAGTTACTTGGCCCTGCGGAGCCTGACAGTGGTTCGCTGGGTTCAAACGGACCGTAACATGAACCACTTCACTGCTTGGCACCAGGTCCCAGTTGGGGTTCCAGAGGCCCCTGACTGTTGCCGTCACTTGGGGAGCTGCTAACTTGGCTAAGAGGTTTGCAAGAGTGGACTTGTTGACAAAACTAATGGGTCTGCTCCCAAGCAGGCTTCTAAAATCTAAAGATTTTCAGAAGTGTCAGCACCTAACATGTCCTACCGGACACTGAAGACACATTTTTGGAGGCCTATAATGTCCGAAGTGGTTAACATTTATGAAAATTTGAGTACTCAAAGCTGAAATAACAGCTGGGGATCTCTGGGGCATGGTCATGAAGGGCAGCTCAGAATTTCATTTGGGTGGATGGATACTTATTTTTTTTAATCCTCCCTGGCTGAAGAAAGGAGAGCCCAGACCACTGCTGTAATGTTCACATGATCTAACCAGAGCTCTCCCTTCTGCATAACTGGTCTAGCTAACTCCTGAAAACAGGCTTGCGTAAGAGAAATAGGAAGTATCTTTAAAATACAAGAGCAAGATTTATGGAGAATTTCTGCTTTAGGGCTAAGCCACCTGCAAATCAGAGTTTAAATTTTCCTCAGGGATGAGCAGGGGCAATTCTCTTCAAAGCTGATCTTGTTTAAGATATCTCATATGGAAACACCTTGCCACATTGGAGGGTGATGTAATTATCACAACCACGGACGCTCACGGCAGTGTACAGAGCATGGGTATGCAGGGCACCAACTGCAGATCTCTAAAATATAAGTGTTTTGTCAGAGATTAGTCACGCCTATGCTTTTCTTGCACTCCAAGGAAACAGATCAGCACCTCCAGCCAGTGATTCTTCTGTCGTGAAAGGCGAAACTAGAGCAGACAAATTCTACCTCCACAGGAAAACCTCCTTGCTACCTCCTGCAGCAAAACACCTCAGGGCCACAAATACTTTTTGTATAGGCTGTAGGGATTCACTATTTTGGCCAAAAGATACAGTGATGTTGCTGAAGAAAGCTTCTCACTAATGAAGGAAGCAGTAATCAGGTTTTAATCTTGTTTTGAAGAGAACCTGACCCTGTAGTGGCAGCAATCAAGGATGGAGATGAAAAAGCAGTATGTAACATGATGAAATCAGGAAAAGACCTTTCTGAACCTAATAAGGACGGCTGGATACCCCTTCACGAAGCTGCGTACTATGGCCAAGTGGGATGCCTGAGCCTGCTGCAAAAAGGTTAGTGAAATTAACAATGATTCATTACAAAAGAGAGAAGAAGAATATGAATAAGCTAAAAAGCAGAATTAGCAGAATCCCAATCCTGCCTGGGACTGTGTGTGAAGGGCTTTTTTTCAGCCTCTTCGAGTGTATATTCACTTCACCTTCTCTTTGAGAATAGGTTTCCAGACTGAAGCCTCTAAAAGTCAGGATCTTCAGGAGAAAATTATATCTGGAGAGATCCTGCCAAGCCCTGGATTTCTCACAGTAAAGCCTTGTAGCTGAGTTCTCAGCTGTTGCGAGCTGCTCAGCTGGCGCAGCTGACAGCAATTACCCCAGGTCCCACTAGCTGGAGATCCAGCCCAGCACTTTTTTGCTGGTGCATGAAGGTGGCGAACTACTATAGTTCGTTTTCAAACTGCTACTGAAGAGCAGTTACTCGGCAGCTTTCTGCATCGCTAGTGGCAATAGCTGAACATTTTAATCTAAGTCGGTGGCTTTAGATACTTAATCTGAGTTACAGTAACCTTGTAGTATATTCTTAACTTACTTTGCTCATGGAAAATAAATAAACAAGGAAAACTCACCGAAAACTCCAAGGATTTTGAAAGGCGATGGTGCTGCAGACACTTGTCTATTTACTACATGCCATAATGACTTTGGGCTCGCTGCTTATTCACAGCATATCCTGGCACAATCGACCAGCGCACGCTCAACGAGGAGACAGCTGTCTACCTGGCCACCAGCCGGGGCAACCTGGACTGCCTGCTCACCCTGCTGCAGGCTGGGGCCGAGCCCGACATCTCCAACAAGGCCAGAGAAACACCGCTCTACAAAGGTGAGTGGCTGTGCTTCCAGGGATGCTGAGCTCTCCGGCATCACCAGAGCTGCAGGTGCTTTTGTGATGTGGGGCTGAAACCCAGCAATTAGCTCAAATTTTTCAGCTTCCTCTGGTCGTCCTGTATCTCCTATGCCTGGCCTGCCACGCCACAGCCTCGCTTCTCATCCACATCAGAGACAGGATTAGTGGCTGTCCTGCAGAGTACAGGCTGCAACGTGGTGCTGAGGGTGGGATGTGTGATGCTTAGTGGGGCCCTAAGCACAGCACGTCTGCACGATGCGCCAAACTTAGGGAAAGCAGAAAGCTGGATAGTACAGGAACATGTGTCCTTTTCTAAACAGTAGGACCTAAGTAGCTGTTAGAGGTGTAAGTACAGTAACTGGAGACATGCCAGTGATTCATATACTGTATGGGCCAGGCCAGGCTGCGTGCTATGGGAGATGCATAAACTTATAAACAATTCAGTGAGGCAGACAAAGTGTTTAACATAGACATACAACTTTGCTGCTGGTCAGAGAGAATACTTTCTTTAGTAGAACAGCATTACATCCGTGACATCACAAAGATTCAGAGAAGATGATCTCTTACACCTTCGTGTCCCTTCCCCTTTTATTGACTGCTCCTGCCATGACTGTTTTTAGCACTCTAAAACATTAAAAAGCACGTATTAACTGGTTTCAACAGTAAACTTGCCTCCAACTTTGGCTGCCTGACATCAGAGATGCTCAGTTTAAAATGTTTTAATTTTAAAATTCTGGCTTATAATCAACTAAAGGAAAGCTGTTCAGCTGTGCATTAAACATAATAATAGTAGTAGCAGTACTTGTGGCAATAAGAATAACAATAATATGAACGCACCCTTTAGCCAGAGAAAACCTGTTGTTAAGTATGTGCTAGAGTTGATGCAAAAATCTTCTGGTCTATCCTCCAGCACAGACAGAGTGAAAAAAAAATCATAACAAACTACTCACCCCTGGAGTGGAAGCAAATTAAACTCTGCAGAGCTATATGTAGGTAATTACAGCAGTGCCTGATCAGATAGTTGCTTTAAGTACACGTGAATGACACCTATGTATGGGAGAGGAAGCCATGGCAATGTCCCAAGGGAAGAATCAAAACCAAAATGCAGGACTTCTGTGAGAAAAAGACACTATTATTTCAAGGAAAAAACCAATTGCTATGGAATGTGCTGGCCTCTGTTTCTGCACATTGTTCAACAAATGCTAATTGGGCATTGTAAAAGTGGCTGCTTATTCTAAGTACCTTTGGTTTGGGTCCCACAGTAAACATGTGTAGGAAGCCTCATGATTTGGGATTCAAAAAGCAATGAACAAATTGGTAGAATAAAAATTAATGAAATACTATTAATTATCAAGAAAATACCTTTAGCTCAGGATGGTCCTGAACTATACATTGTTGCAGGCTGAGTGAGTACTGCCGACTCACACCATCATTGTTTCCTAAGGATCCTTTTCTGGTCACTGTTGGTTTGAGACTTTTTAATTTCTTGTCTATATAGAGATTTATCTGCAGTCCAGGGCAGATACAAGATACAGGGTTTGTTTGCACAGAATTTGGAAAGAAAGTGTTCAGGTCATGTGATTTCTGTAACATGTTTGTTCCTCATAAATTATCTCCTGCACCTTGTCACCTCCCTCTCTCACTGTGGTGTCCAGCTAGTACAAATGTGCTGGGCTGGATTCCCCTCAGTACCAGGCTTGGCACAAGTCCTGCACAGGACACTTAGCCTCCCCCAGGTCCCGACTGAAGACTGGCTTCACTGCCACTGGCTTCACTGCCACATCCTTTACGAGCCCCAGACAGTGTCATTTGGCAACAGCCTTGGCCCTCATATTGACCTAGACAGATCTTTGGTTTTACTCGCTATGGGCTAGTTGCATTACATTGCCTTATACATGGATACCACAACTCCCAGAATCTTTTCAAAAGCCTGTCCTAATCACTTCCCTTTTTTTCCAAAACAGCCTGTGAGCGCAAGAATGCAGAGGCCGCAAGACTCCTGGTACAGTACAATGCCGATACCAACCATCGTTGCAATCGAGGATGGACTGCTCTCCACGAGGCTGTCTCCCGAAATGACCTGGAGATTATTGATATCCTCGTGAAAGGGGGTGCCAAGATTGAGTCTGCAAACGCTTATGGGATCACTTCTTTATTTGTGGCAGCTGAGAGCGGGCAGCTGGAAGCTTTGAGATACCTGGCAAAATGTGGTGAGTACAGTTGTGCCATTAATGCCTTTGCGCATTTCGTTCTTCATATTTCAAAGTTTCCATTAATTCTCACTGGTTCAGTTTTTCTGTCTTTGAAGACAAGGTCTGGCCTGCAGAGGTGCTGAAACTGTCTTGCTCCAGATGGCTGAATTGTGTAGGGTCCTTCAGAGAGCACGCAGTAGACACATGCACTTCTTCAGCATTCACGGTCATCTACTTTGGGAAGTAATGTAGTGCTCTCTAATTGCATTGCCTGACAGCTTTCAAGACCCGTATCGCTGCACACATGTAGCCTAAAATCCAATCAGTCATAGAAGACAACTGTAGGTGGTAATAGATGGCATAAGTTGAACATTAGCCAACTCCATCTGCTCATGAACATGTGCAGTGATGGGCAAGTTTAGCTCTCCTCCACTGATTAATTCTGCCGAAAATTGGTAAAGTACTATTATATAGTTAAAAGATTTTTCAACAAGGAGAAGCAGACTCGCTCTCCCCCATGTGTATGTATCCAAACATATAAACAGAGTGAATTTGATTCTAGTTTACACTTAACCTACCTTTTACTGCTTCACTTGTGTAAAACAGCTTTACAATAAGCACAACACACTTCTCTCCCATTCAGAGGCATATTTGTGGGCTAATATCTTCATTGTAGGTAAGATCTAGGTCCTGCACTTGTGAAACAAGGGCTAGATAGTGATGAAGATAAAAACTTCTGAAGCTGTTAGTATGGCTAAGATAGACATGAGAGTTGGGGAACGAAAAATGTGTTCTGCTGTCCAGCTAGCGTTGTCAAGTCAGTTTTATACGACCAGTTAGTCCATCATACTGCCTACGATTTTACAAACTAAGCCAGAAAGTGATTTGTGTTTCAACTTAGATATTAGGATTTCCTTAAAGTTAAATTTTGAGAAAAATACACAGGAGAAAACCCAATAAAATTGTCCAATTGTTTCAAGCCCTGAAGAGCTCCTCTGAGAATTGCAGGAATGATATCACTGCATTGTTTACGATGAGCAATGTTCATCAAAAAAAGGGTTTCTTTTTCATTCTTTTTTCATTAGGAAAGTAGTCCTGTGTTATGTTTTGTCACTGCAATTCTCCTGAGGTTTCCAGCTACATCACCTTCAAAGGGCCAAACACAACACAGATGTTTCGCTTTGGCAGGGAGTTTTCATGATCAAACAGGAGACTGATTGGCTTCTTTATTGGGGTTTAGAAGCAAAACTCCAGTAAACTGTCATTTCCATTTAGGATACACATAGAGCAGCTTTCCTGAGGACACCATAGTACAATATATTACAGCCGAAACACAGGTTTCAGGCCTTAAATACACAGCACAGAAAAAGCTGGATTCCAAATTGTTTCTGGCCAAAAAGTATTAGGTCGTGGTTTATTCTTGCGTGTTGTTTATTAAGCCAAGCACATGCTACAGCTCAAAAAAAAAAGAGCCCTAAATAATCTAGTAGCTCATTAATAATATTTAACTTTTTTTGGTAAAACTTACCATTTGGAGCCTAACTTGAACTCTCGTGAAACGAAGAGGTATGGCCTCAGGTGCTGAGTTTTGAAATTAAATATTCATTGACTAAGACATGCCCAAATAAAAGCTGATTAGAATTGTTGCTCAGTACTATGCAGGTGTCATGTTACAGAGTCCTATTTTAGCCTATGTACTAAAATTAAAATATAGTATAAATGTATTTGAAGTGCGAATTATAGAGTATAAATAATATCTATGAATATAAACAAATATGTATCATAAAAACATAATAATAGAATTTTGGAGAACACCTATTGAGACAATCTGGTCCAAACTCCTGCTCAAGAATAGTGTATATATGTAATGTAAACAAGTAAATGCTAATGGAATTATTGTGTCCAAAGAAAAGGCCGTGCCATATAAAGAACAGCAGATTTTAAAGGTTTTGCCTTTGAGATACTGCTGAACGGAGCCTGGGTTCAGGACAGGCAGCTAATGGTTGCCACCCGTGTTAAACACTCCCTCCTAAAATTCAGATGGTAGTAAAAACCAGTGGAGATCTATGATATAACTGTATATAACTGGTATGACTGTATCACTTCTTCATTTTTCTCTGTGTGACCTCATTCACAACCCCTTCCAGCACATTTTCTAGCTCCAGTGTCATGGAGACGCATGTGTTCATTCAAAGTATGCTGCTTCCATCTGATTTTAACCTTTTGGTGCTACAAAAATTTTTTTCCTTCCTAGGTGCTGATATAAATACTCAAGCCAGTGATAACGCCTCTGCTCTTTATGAAGCCTGTAAAAATGGACACATACCTATTGTGGAGTTTCTTTTGTCTCAAGGAGCAGATGCGAACAAAGCCAATAAGGATGGCCTGTTACCTCTTCACATAGCAGCCAAAAAAGGGATTTGCGAGTAAGTTTTAGTGCATTTCATAGTTTCATCTTTTAGACAAGAATCCAAAGTCCTTATGAAAAGGAGAATGTAATGTCCCAGATCTAATTCTGTGCATTGTGAGCAAGGGAGCTGCCAACCGAGAACTGGGCTTTCCCCTTGCGGTGCTCGGGTTGGAAATTATAAACTGACAAGTGTGTTTGCGAGCTGGGATGGGGTGAGCAGGAATGTGGGGTGCAAGATCCCTTTAGCTTTGCCAAGATATTGCCCATTACAGATAAATAACCTCATGTATCTTGGAAGTGGATTAAACTGAGCTCCACAAAACGTGCTTGAGATGGAATAAAAAAACATCTCCGTGTGTGTGTGAGGGGGGTTAGTCCTCAATAGCTATTGCAGCATAGTTTGCAATCACTTTCCTACATGAGCCCACTGTGACTCTTCTGCACACGCAGAACATGCTGCATTCATCTCTGGTGTGTTCAGGTTTTGTTAACAATAATTCAGATGCTGACAGCGGGAAGTGGTTAAGTGAATCTCTAGGGCATTAGTGAGATTGTTCCTAGAATATGGTGTCCAGTTCTGCTATCCTCCCTTTCAGAAACCTTCCAGGAAATTGGAAAGGCTTCAGAAAAGAAGTACAAAAATTACTCGTGGTCTGGAAAAATATACTTTATTAGTGAGGGATTAAATGACTCTTAAATGTAAAATACAAATGCACAAAATGATCCAGTGGTTTGTTTCTGAAATGAAATGTGTTTGGGATAGAGCTGAGCACATTTTTTAAACAGTGAGAAAAGTAACTAACGGAAAAAATAAGCAGGAATTGGGTAGATTTACCAGTCCTCTGAAGTAGACGTGTTTATAGTAGGAGGAGAAACTCTACAGCCTGTGATAAAGGCTATCAATTTAGAAGAAGCTGTCTAGGGATAGAACTGTTGGACTGTCATGTGAATAGTGTTTACCTAGTTCTTTCAAGACCTGGGACATTGCAGCACGCTTCTGAGCCTGAACTCCTTAGCATTTACTTCTGATCCTAGTTTTAGCTCCTGCCTTTAACCCCTTGCTGCTGGAAGGGTGAGTGGCCCACAGACATTTTTGCAAAACACAGTCACATCTTGCAGTGATAGACCCTTTAGGTGACTGGTGGACTCTTCTGACTATCACAGTTTCTATCAAAATCCGTTCAACAATAGTCAAATGAGAGGGTATTATGTCCAACTGCAAAGACTGTTTCTGGATAGTAAAGCTATCTTTGCAAAAAAATGCTAGAGCGGGTTCTTACATATTTCACAATGTCTGAGGAATGAAAACTTTTGACAGCACTACACCTTCCCATAGCATCTTTTATCCTAGTATTTAGGTCTGCTTGGCAATCCCAATGAAGCTTCTCAAATCACTTTGATAGACCTGAGTGTATTTTCTGTAGTTGGAGTAGGCCTGCTGCTTTGTGCAAGCCGTGTATTCCAGAGGGCAGCCCAGTGTGAATTTGTGCAATGAGTTTATACGCTTACAGCATGTACATGATACCCTGCACAGACTAATGCAGGCATGATGCAAAATTTTCTCTGGGGTTTGAGTTACGAAGACATTTTCTTGAAAACACATTTTAGATGAGAAATGTGCCAGAGACAGAACCCAGCTCCAGTTGCTCACTTTCAAAAAGTTCATCTGAAAGCACAGGAAGTTGGTCTGAATCCAATTTGTATATAGAGTCTGGACCAGCTCTCTGAATCTTTACCTCCCCTCTACAGTTCCACACCCTGACCTGGAAACAAATTTACCTGGGAACTCTGCAACCTGAGTCCATCTCTGTGTTACGAAAGCAAGGGCCTGATTCAGACTTCACATCTATTATTCCAACAACCAGCAGCATAAGTGAGACCAGGATTCAGCGAAACTCTGTGTTCCTTATCTTGTAAAAGACTGAGCACAATTTTTTGTGCACAACTGCTGCAAACTAAGTGCAAAAGAAAGAAAAAAGAAAAAGATATTATCTTATAAATATTTATCTAGATGACAAAGCTTTAGCACCATTGGCTGATCATTCTTAATTCCTTTGGTATTCAGTAAAATAACACCCTTGACGGTGACCTCTCTTTGTATGCCTGCAGTTTTAATACGTAATTCTGTAGGAATTCTATGCTTCAACTTCTTGCCAGAGCACGAAGGTTCCCTGCCATCAAAAAGCCAAGAATGTGGTCCCAAGGCTCAGCTGTCAACTCTTGTTGCTTGGTGTTTGTTTATTTTAAATGACACCTTGTCAATACTGACCTGAAATTCATAAGGGTCATCTCATCAGCTGTAGGACAATCGCAAGATGTCATTTAACTCCTTCCCCCTCGGAAGTGAGATGCTGAGAAGGGAAGACTTTGTGAAGTGAGGGCAGATTTATCAAGTAAATACAAGTCAATAAACTCTTGCACACTTATACGAAGGATGCTCTGCCTCCTGCTCCATATGATTTCTAACAAATAGAAATCCCAGAAGCAGGTGTCAGGGATGAGGGGAAACGGCACTATTTCAAAACTGTGCATGAAGCTCAGCCCTCTGATAGACGTGGGGTGCGGTCTGGCTTGTCTGGCCTTGCCTGCCTTCATTCGAGCTGCCTTCTCCCTCTAGACAGATAGGAAAGACTGCAGAGATGGAGGCACCGTATTACCGAACCAACCAACTTTGGAGAGAAGAGAAACAAGTGCAAGCTACAAAATTAAACTCTGATACAAATTTGATGCTTCCTGCTTTTCCTCTCAAAATAAATCTGGGGTACAGGGAGTGTACTGAGGTGTGGGATGCTGCCGCATTTGGATGCAGAACCTCAGTGCGGCACCCCTATGGTGAGGTTCAGGTCCTCCCTTGCAGACCGAAATGGTGCAGTGCCTCTTTAACTCAGATGTGAAGGGCTGGCTGAAACACATATGCTGGAGGGAAAGAACAAAACAGACCCTTAAATCTTCAAAACTGTTGATCATGGGATGACTAATGCTGGCACTTGGCATGGTGTCCTCACAGTGCTCTGTGCCCTTTTTGTTATTATGGCTCTTGCAGAACATTTGCTAATGGAGGGAAGTTGCCAGCTCACCAGCACCCAAACCTCCTGCTCCCTGGTGAGCGTCACAGTGCTGGAAGATTAGTGAGGCTGCTTGGAGAAAAAATAAAAAAACTGTGCTCAATTTCCCAAGATATTTACATAATTTAAAAAGCCTTTTTGTTTAAAAATGAGATGTAGAAGAAACTTGGAGACATCAACAGTCCATCACGTAAATAGGAACACAATCCTGTAAAGTGTTATGCATCTTCAGCTCTTATTTCAGCTCCTGGGAGGGTTGCAGGCTCAGTCTTTCACAGGATCATTCAGCACATCACAGACAAAGGTTTTCCTGAGACTAGTGCTTATATTTGGCTTAGTTCATTATGTAAATATATGCTTGAGGTCCCAGTGTTGGGTCCAGCCATTGCAGTCAAGCAGAAGATATACAGCATTTTAAAGGAGACGCACTACATGGTACGAAAGTGAGCTTTGCATGTTTGTGAATTAGAAGAGCTGTTGCCTGCTAGATAGAGGAGTCTATATGGAAGCAAGAAGAGGAGGAGAAGGTGTGCTTAGCTTGCTGGCTCCTGTAAGTTCCTTTTTTTAGATATCACTCTCTCCACAGGCGTTATGTAGGGAGCATGGGCATCTCCCGAGACAACAGGCAGACTCAGGTTGGATGGTCCCTAGTCTCTTTCTGGAAGTAGCTTAAGGTGACTCATCTGTATTTACAGAATCAACCTAGTGCCTTGGTTAAACCACCCAACTTTACGAGCAGGAAATGAGGGTTTAACCCATGGGGCTGGTCACGCAGCTCCAATGACACCTATGATGACATAAAAATGATCATGGATTTGCAATCACAGGGCTCCTGTACATCATATATTTGAACCTCACATTACATAATGAGAGCAGCTTGATTTATGTTGCTGTGTTTAAGGCCACATCACACTTTCCAATAGCAGTCCCTGATTACTGGGGTTTAGGACTTGGCTGTACATTTTTTCTCCCTGGGCTAAAGCATGGAAACCAGCCTGGAAAATATTTTTATTTCTTTTTCTCCCCTTTCCTATTTGTCTTTTTGGCTCCCTGTGATCTGGGATAGATGTTGATAGCCCCATGGATTTGCCACAGCCAAAAGCCACACAGTGAGGGCCTCCAGGACAAGGAAAAATCCAGGGTAATAACTGGAAAAAAAATACGTAGTTAATCCTAGCTCAGTCCTGTGGAGGAAGCTTCGGTTTCACCTCCTTTCTGGTCTCAAGCCTCCTGCTGTGACTGTGACCCAGAAGGTATACCAACGACTTGCGTTGCCACTCTTCTCTTGTACCTCCATGGTACAAGAAACCAAAAAACTTGTACCTCCATGGAAGAGGGCATCACCAACACACATTTTTGGTAAGGTAGGAGCACAGGAAGTTGTTGACCGGCTTCAAGTTTGCAGCCTGGTTTCTCTCAGAGACAGTTGTTTATGTGCCTGAGTTAGCAGGCTCTCTCCTATAGTTACAACCACAGAGCTACAATTTGCTGTATGGTTGTAGATCCCGTAGAGCTCACAGCTGTTCACTAACTCTCCACCCGGTAGGATTGTCTCCATGCTGATCCCTGTGACCAGCCGCACCCGCATCAAGCGCAGCGGCATCAGCCCCCTGCACTTAGCAGCCGAACGCAACAATGATGACATCTTGGAAGAGCTTATCGATGCTGGCTACGATGTCAACACTGCCCTCTCCAATGAACGGTCCTGCCTTTACGAGGACAGACGCACCACCCCCCTCTATTTTGCTGTTTTTAACAACAACATCTACGCCACAGAACTCCTGCTGCAAGCTGGAGCCAATCCCAATGTTGACCTCATCAACCCATTACTCATCTCCATCCGCCACGGCTGCCTGAAGACCATGAAACTGCTCCTTGACCATGGAGCAAACATTGATGCCTATATATCAAGCCATCCCACCACATTTCCAGCTACCATCATGTTTTCAATGAAATACCTTTCCGTGCTGAAGTATCTCCTTGATCTGGGCTGTGACGCAGGTTCCTGTTTTGAGTGTCAGTATGGAAATAGCCCACACCCTGCATTAAATTACAGACGGGACAGACTTAATGATCCTCAGCTGTCCCAGGAGCCAACCGTAGTACAGGTAAGCACTGCCTAGTCTACCTACAGTACTTGTGTGGACGTATCCAACCCATGGATCTCGACAACTTTTTAATATATTTTTATTCCCAGCTTTCCTGGGAGAGAGATGCCTTTATTCCTACTTTATTTACAGAAAAAAAGGTTCGGTAAGGGTCTGTGAATATTCCAAGTCCATGTTTAGTGACAGCAGGAGGGTAGGCAACAGCCGTTGTGGCCATAGCTTGAATTTGCAGTGAATTATGGCCATCTTGACAGCCTTGCTGTCAGATCTACAATATTCTTTTGCTCTGGGTCTGAGGTGGCAGGAGTGACGCATGTTTTCTTGACAGGCAGCATCATATGGGCAGTAGCATATGGCTGGTAGCATATGGGCAGTAGAAACCTGCTTGTTTTATTTGCCCTGTAAGATTTGTTTTGTCTGATAGGGAATTTAAGTTCCCAGTTAAATTAAAATGGCCTAGTGTTTCACTTTATGAGGGTAAACTAATGAATGTAAATAGCTGCAATTTCTGAGTCTACTGCATAAGCAGCCCTGGAGAGGGGCTTCAACATGCAGCACAACAAGGAAATCTCAGCACAGAAGTCTTTTTATTTTGCAAAGAAACAGGGAAGAAATAAATCAGCCTCTATCTAGTTTAAGTGTAGGTTTGAGGGATTCAGAAGAAAGTGCCATTTAGCCCAAAGAGATGATCACCAATAAATGCTCCTTGGTGGTGAAAAGAATAAAGGAAAACATTAAAGGATCCTAGGAAATCTTGACCTTTTTATCAGTCCTGTCTTCCAAAAGACTTTAGTCTCCAGTAACATGTCTCGGAAAAAACACACAAAAAGAAATCCTGGGAAGAGGACTGTAAGAGTCCATCAAAATAATCCCTTAGCCCAAACAGAGCTGTCTTCTTCTGGAGAGTGTTTGTCACAGCAAAATTGCTCCAGGACGCCACATTTTTAGTCAAAGAAAAAATAATAAAATATATAATCTCTAGTTCTTGAACCACAATATGATAGCATGTAGGCTGAACAGAGGCCTGGGATTCCGAGGCAAGGAGAGAGGGTTTGTCTGTAGTCCTCTATGATATACTAGCCACTCAAAAATCGTTCTGTTTTTACTTATTTAAGCACATTATTTCCCTCTGGATCTCACCTGAAACTACTTCTAGTGCCTAACAAAATATTAGGTCACTCACAGAGTCATCACCTCAAGCGTCAGACCACGTGAGGCAGAGGTAGGAAAAGCTGTGTAAAATCATATCTATGCCCGGACGGGGACCAGTGAGGGACAAATGCATACAAAGAAAAAACAATCTCTTACTTCCAATATTATTTTAAATTTGCTTCTTACTGCTGGGAATTTGGCTAATAAAAGTTAAGGTTTGTATGGTGCAGCTTCATTATATAGTTGTGATATTGTTTGTATTCTGAAATATAGAGGATCTTATGAAACTATAGCCTTCTCCACACAAAAGATGTGCATTTTTCATTTTCTTGTATAAGATTACATAAGGATAATAAATCTGAATGATTAGCCTTGATACAGCAAAGACTATGAACTACCGGAAGCGAATTTGAAAAATGCGTAACTACAAATCATTACTGTTGTTACTAAATTAACATGTCCTGGAGAAAGTGAATGCAGAAAAATGGTTACTGTTTCACTCCACATTTCCAGAACTGCAGTGTTAAAACCGCGAACGTGGGGAGTGAAATATCCCGCTGCCGCGAGAGGGCATGCAGCGGCCCAGCGAGGCTGCAGGCAAAGCGTGTCCCAGGCCCAGAGTCACTTTGTCCCTGAGTCAATCCCATTGCCTGTTGTTGCAGGTTTGTATTATTTTGCTCAGTTTTGCTGTGCTTCTTTTCCTGCAACATGTTTTGAAACATTTTTATTCCAGAAAATGTTTTTGTAGGCTGAGCCTGTGAATAGGGAAGAGAGAAAAAGGCAGACAAGGTCTCTGGCAGAGAAAACGAGAAAAGGAGAGCAGTAAGATCCAGAGTTTCATTGCCCAACACATGTGTCCGCATTTAAATTCTCACAAAGTGGCATTACTACTTGGAGGTGGGAGTGCAGATCCCCAGTTTACATGTCCTATGGGTAACTGTGTTGCAACTGCACATGCACTGGAGAATGACAGGCAGATACACTAAACTAAACTTCCTATAAGCAGTCCAGGTAGGAAACTGTGGGTTGTACACTGGCATCCTCCCGACATTACTGTATCTGATTTTCCTGGGAAACATTACATGGTGATCCTCAATGGAAGAAAAAAACCAAAACAGCAGAGTTGTAAACACCTCTGTGAATGCTCTCACCTTGAATAAAATGGGCTTATAATTTTCTGTAACTTTATTATTTCCTAGGTAAGCTAATATCATTTTATTTCTGCATGAGAGTATCCACACAAGAGTTCAATGCATTATGAATTTGGGTTCATGCATATATAATCAAATGTGATCTAGTTACAGGAGCTTAAACTGGTACATTTAACTGGTGCATTAAGCTGGTGCATTTGCTTTCCTGTCTGGGGTGGGCTTGGAAGGTGCCTGCAGACAGTCTCAGTGACTAAGCTGATGAATGGTCCTTAAGCCACCGTCAGTCAATTGGGTTCGGCCGTGTGCCTGAGTTCTTATACACACAGCGTGATTTAATTCATCTTAAATTTTCTGACTGCTCACATGCAGATAAGTCCACAGATATCTTCATCATATGCAGCACCCTAACAGAGATAGATGAAGCTGTCCGGTATAATATACATATTATTAAAGTGGGAACAGAACTCACTACTTTCTGAAATGAGACTGCTTAAAGTCAGGTTCTCAAGTCTGTTCTTCAGTATCTCCATAAGCAGCCCTCCATGCATCGGCTCTGAGTATTCTGCAGCTTGCACTGCGGGCAACAGAAGACTTGCCTGATGCGGGACTGAGTAAGGAAGATGCTTCTGCTCTGCATTAGGCCCAGGAGAGTTTTTCTAGTATTTGGTACCCAAAAGCTGTAGAAACTATTGGGTTCACCAGAAGAGAAGGCTGAGGTGCTGTGCTCTGCTGGATCTTCCTCTCCCCCTAAGCTTCCTTTGCGCACAGCTGCCCCACAAAGCCCCTCTGAAGACGAGAAAGGGACCCAGCATGCTGGGTCACAGCGCCCCAGGCTGCATGGATCTTTCAGCAGCTGCCTTACTAGCTTGGGACAAAGCTGTGAACCCTCCTCTGCCCTCCCATTTCTGTGGAAGTCAGACCTCAGAACTCTGTAAACAATTCAGCATCCTTTCCATGCTCCAGAGCTAGGACTCCAACAGGGTTTTGTGTTCTGCAGTTATAAAGATGATGTTCTGCTTTCAGTTGCAAAAAAGAGGCTTTAGTTGAAGTTTTTTGAGGGGAAACTGGTAATTGCTCTCACAGCTGGTAGATGGGCGGGACCACCAATGCTGTCAGGGCTGTTGCTAGCGTTGCAGTTTCCACAGGTGCATCCATGTCCCACTGACTGTAGTCAATTTGTTTTTCCTTGAAGTTTTGTGAAATGGTGTCTACTCCAGAGATGAGTCGCTGGGCTGGGCCAATCATCGATGTTCTCCTGGATTACGTGGGTAACGTTCAGCTCTGTTCCCGGCTCAAGGAGCATATTGACAGCTATGAGGAGTGGGCTGTCATTAAAGAAAAAGCAGGTATGGTCACCCAGAAGAGAACTGGCACAAATCGTCCCGCTATTGGATTCAAAACCTCAGTCACGATCTCCTCTTAGCATTACAGTATTTACCCCTTAGACTTGATAGGATTTCCCTACTGAGACTGAACTACATTTTGGACCAGGTATGAGGCACTAGAAATTGCTGCGGTGTCACTGACTCTGTGATGTTAAATGCACAGCAGCTGTGGAACTGGGAATGAGCATTGCCAGTGCAGGAAGACCCATTTGCCTGTACCTGGGGTGCAGTCAGGTCCGGTCAGGTCAGGTCAGGTGGGCAGCATGACCATATCCACGGCGGCCCAGCAGGTACCAGTGGCCACCTTTAAAGCTTTTACTAATATTCTGCTCTCCTAAACATCCTTTCCCTCAGGATTCGAAGTCTTTCATAGACATTATCAGAATTAGTTTTCTGGCACCACGCTAAATTTGGTACATATTATATTTATTTTCAGTGGGAAGACAGTACTGTGAAGCAGCTTGTTTAAATCCTCCTAGAAAGCCCATTGCTAAGGCTGAGATGGGATACAGCACCCCATCCTCTAGCCCCACTTCCTTCCCTATGGCATGCCTCGGAATAGATGAGCTGCCACCAATGCCAGATGCATCATCCCTCCATTACAGAAAGCGCCCCTTTTTTCATTCCTCCTTCTCCCATTTTCCTCTTACCACTGACCTGGCCAAGCCGAGCTGTCCCTCTCAAGCTTAAAATGGTTCTGCTCATGTTTCTGACCTGCCTGTCTTTCAGAGCCCCCACGAACTCTTTCCCATCTTTGCCGCATCAAGGTACGAAACCTGGTTGGAAGAAATCGCATTAAACTTCTTGACACCTTGCCTCTCCCAGACAGACTGATTCGATACTTACAGCATGATTACACACAGTGACCTCAGGCACACCAGACATGCAGCGGCTTCTCGGCATGGCATCCAGCATCATCGGCATGGCGAGACGCACATCATGCACAGTGGGGAGGAATTGCTGCTGGCTTGGTCAAGCGCCCTCCAATGACTAATCTGAGAGAAATATGCTTCTGAAGCGCGAGTGAGAAGAAAACGGAGGAGACAGAGAGATAAACATAGGACTGTTGTTAGGTTTTCCAAGAGAAAACACATGTGGTTCACCTCAGAATTTGGTCTGCAAAGAACAAGAAATGAAAGCCAACACTGAAAAATGAATAGTGCTGAAGCAAGTATTAGTGAGGAATTCAAAGTTATCCTGGGGTTGTGGTGGAGTTTAGCGTCCTTGCTGCATTCACAATTCAGAAATTGTCAAGAGTCAGCATATTTGGGAAAACAATCACATTTCCTGCACTGACTGAGATTTTTATTTTGGTTTCTATACTACTGTTTGGATTTCTGCTAAGTGTGCTGGTTGCTAATTCTCTGATAGTTAGACACCATCTTGCTGACACTCCTGCTTTCATTTTTTGGACCTTTCTTGTGGAGTTGAGTATTTGATTTCTGAACATTCAAATCTCAGAACTTTTTAGTAGACTAAAATCCAGAAATGCTGATTCCTTTAAAAGTCAAGAAAAGGTTTGTTTAAGAAGGAGGTAAGAATTGTATTTGCACATGGTGAATACAGTTCATTTTGTATTACATTTGCAATAAGAAATAGGTGAAATTCTGCTTGAGAGAATTTCCTAGACTGGGGATTTGAAAGCAACTCTGAGCTCTTTTTCTTTTGTGTGTGTGTGTATGTAAATTAGAAGTAGCTGCACTGTAAACAATAGCTTTCCTCTGTCATGAAGCTGGTGTCAGAACAGAACAAAGCCCTAGAGGAGCAGGAACAGAAAGTGAAGTGAAGGAGAGAGGCGAGGTACATGGGGAGAGGCAACACTGCTAAACCAACTTTATCTGTTCCTACCCTAGAAGATCTTGTCCCTACAAAACCCAGCCTCTCTTACCTCCTTGGACTCTGTAGCTATAACAATACCATCACTGGGAGAAAAGAGAGATTATTTCAAAATGCTGAAAGTCAGACTTTGATATTTGTGGAAACAAATCCCCAGAATTAGGCTTCCAAATCCTTACTCAGGTGCCTAAACAATGCTAAGTTGCTTGCACCAGGTGTAGTTCCGCTTAAGCCAATGGGACCACATTTGGCGTCAGGTATTACCGAGGCAGAATAAAAGTCTTATGACTTAGTCCTGAATTTCCTGGCTTTGGAAGTTTGAAGTATCTATTAGCACTCTTTGACACTGATGAAAGTTATTATCTCAGTTTCTTTGAAAATTAGGTCACCTGTTTAGAGCTCAGATCCACAACTGATTTATGGCAGCTTAACAAGTTACCATCTATCAGTTGAACCGCTATAATTGTCCGTGAAATTCTTTTATTGAAGTTTTTAACAAGTCACATTCACTCACAGCTGGGGAGGCCGAAGAGCCCATGAACAGTTATTGGCAGTGACTACAGCTCAGTTGACAGGTGTGACTTGCTGAACCACTGATTTGATGAGTGCCTCATTCCTGAGTAGCACCTAAGTAAGCATGGAAGACCCTAAATTCGGAACTACATCTTTGCAGATCTTAATCTAGAAGTACACTCATTCTTACCTTAGGTGACAAAGGAGCTGTGCACCATGGTTTGTTCAGATTCCCCACTAGACACCTGACAGAGCTGGTTTCATTTATTGGCCTGTATTACCGTCCATGGAATCATGTAGAAATGTAAATAGGAAAAATGCATTGCACCAAGTTTTGTTTGTATGGAGTTTTATACCTTAACACAGGACTAAAAGTGTGTTGTACACATACAGGTCTGTCTCAGCACACAAGTTCAGATTCTCTGATGGTTTTGTGTGAAATGTGTTCAGCACCTGTGGGACAGGACATGAGCTGAAGAAGAACTGGTTACAGCTACAAGCACTCTGTCCATAGCTGTCCCCTTCCCAAATGCAAAAGAAGTTGAAAAACCAACAGAGTTTCAATTCATACTGAAAAGTGATCTTCCAAAGTTTTAGAAAGTCAGGTGAGATTCCTCCACTGCTGAATTCTTGTCCAGTGACTTCCATTACTACCAGTTTAGGATCTCCCCCCTTGTCTCCTGCAGCATGAACAGGAAATTTCTTCAGGTTGAGAAAATACTGGGTGGGTGGAGGGAAAGGGATGGGGAACACGAAACCTTTAGACCAGTTTTGCCAGTGAAGGCCATGTATTGGTAATAAATAGCTCGATAGATAGAAAATCACTTGCAGAGTTCGTACATCTCTTTATGGGGCTGAGCAGCAAAGGTCTGGGTCTTACTCACACTGTTATAAAACAGAAGAAAATTCCTTGAAATTAAATGAGTTTAGCAGAGTCGTAGAGAGTGATGGATACAGACACGGCTTGATGAAGACCATTTACTTAAGCACTTGTTCAGTGTGCAACAGCAGCCCTGGAGATCACTGTCTGATAGAACGATTCACAATCAGCAACTATATGTATAACCACAGGGGTGGGACTTCATAAGCTATCCCAAACTGGGAATTTCCCCTGAGCTGACGTTACATATGCAAAAGTTCCATGAGTTGCAATTTCTTTTTATGTCCTTGGAGAAGTTGAAACCGGTTTTGAGTGGAATATGGGAAGTTTATTTCTTCTTTCAACCAAGAGACCTTCATCTCTATTGGGAGACCCATGTTCTAGTTGCTCTCAACCATCTGTCCTGAGCAGGAAAGTCACTAGGCTGGAGAGCACTGGTCTGATGAGAACATTCCGCAACTGCGGGAAGGATAAGGTCACACTGTGCACAGAAACTGAGAAGAGTCTGTTAGAGGGGGAATCTGGTAATTGCAATGTTATTAAGTCCTTTCTGCTGGATCCTTACTGCTGGATCCTTTCACATACTCAGTTTACATTTATTTGCACTGAAATGGAGCCCACTACCTCTCCACTCCAGTCATTGACACAATATTTCCTGTGCAATACTGAATCTGCACAAATTCAGTGTGCATTTAAAGCATCTATCTAGAAGTTGCTGTGAAAAGACAAATACCCCAAAACACAAACAAACCAGGCTTTGTAAGCAGATCAGTAATTCTAGTGCAAGGCAAAGTGGTTTGTTTTTACTGAGTGCGATAGATGATAGACTCCTTCAGAGATTATGACTTTATGTGAAATGTTCTAGGAATATTTCATGACCAGGTTACTGTACTTTTTTTTTTTTACTGCAACATGTGCAATTCACTTGATGCTCTTGTGCACTTTTTTGATTTTTTATTTCATTTTGTATGAAAGCTTTTTCATTTACCTCTCCCTTCCCATTATTTATAAAAGCTATTGTGGTTTTAACAGTTTAAATTTGCATTGTTGTAGTAAATAGCAGCTCTAGAATGTTATGTTTCCATCTTTCAAACAAAGTATGAATAAACAAATAGATTCTGAAGGGCTATCAATCAGCTGTCCTGAACGCAACATTGAACAACCAAACACAAAACCAGCCAGGAAAAGTCTGAATCAATCCAAGCTTGAACAATTAATAATTTTGATGTTAATCTCAGGGGTGAGTGAACAGTAAGTATTGCTAGAGAGGAGACAGAGTTGCTATTCTTTGCAAACCTTCTGGAAAATCTCACGCATCCCCATTCAGTGATTTTGAATATACTTAACAATTGTCTTCTGTTTATTTGCGTTTTACTTCATTGCTGCTCCAGTTCAGAGCCCCAGCAAGGGCTACCACCTGCCCTGGGCTGCGAGGGAAATTCCATGTCACAAAGGATTTTAAGGATTTTTAAAAGTCACATCAGTTTAAATCTGAGGGTAAGTGCATAAATATCTGTGTGTCAGAGGTCATTTGGAATGGTCTGGTTCAATCCTTCATCGTAACTTAAAAACGTGCTATTCTACTACATGGAAAATGTACAGCAACATACATTCAAATAAGAAACAATTTAAAAGAAGAAAAAGAAAACAAAGAATTTAATATCCAAAAGGCAGAAACTTGATTTGAACTCTCTTCTTTCTCTGGATTTCTTCGGAAATAAAATTTCTACAGAGGCTATCTACTTTGTCAAGGATTTTAATAGAAATCCGTATTCTGGTGTGATATGCAGCGCTTTCAAATTTCCCTTCTGAGCTCAAGCAGGAACACTTGTCCACAGCAATCCCTGCAATAACTGTGGTTCATTCCACGTCCTGCTCTGGTCACTCAGATGGAAATCCAGACCAATGCCAAGGAGGCTGGTCTGCGCTGACAGCACTGAGACAGGGTTCGGCATCTGGCTTCATCTGGATTTCAACAGAGACAGAGAACTATTGGTGTGAGAAAGCCCCCCTGTTTCCACGTAAAAAATTCCTTGCCTAGAGCTCTGCAAGTTAAGAACCATAGTTCTTCTTCCATTAACTTAAATGCAGGTACTGCCTCTGGTTTCTGTTAGAGTATCCTTGTGGAGAGGGAGGGAGTCTCCTCATGGATATTTTTCCCAAAAAGACAAAAACGGAAAGACATCTAAGTATATACATATCTTCACTTCTGGATCAAGAGCTAACCTGATGTCTTTAACCCTTAGACCCTCTTTACCACCTTGCACCTTGCATGTAGTTGCAGGTATGTGCTACCAAAGTAATTTCCTGCTCTCTCTCCTATAGGAGTAGTCTGTACAGGCTTGATACCCATATTAAGTGCTGGTGGCAAGGAGAAAGCAATGAAAACCATCTCCATTTCTACTTTTGTCCTGCAGGACTAACGTGTTACAGCTGTTGTTTCCATAAAAGTAAACACTGGTAGGATATACTGTGAGCTTTGGGGAAAGAATGAGCTATTTTTAGCCTGAGAGTAGTTCATATCGTAATGAAAGTTGCAACCTGGTTATATAACACCAAGCCCCACCAGAATATCAAAAATGATACTCTACAGTTGCTTAAGATGATAGTTTTTTCATGACTGCAATGCACTCAAAAGAAGTGTTGCCTGTTTTCACCTTTATGGAGATACGAAGAGTCACAGGGAGGTACGCTAGCCAGAGACCAAGCCGATCGAGGCCACTTTTTATTGAATCCTGGGAGAAGTTCCCATTAGCTTCAGCAAGAGCAGGTTCAGGCCCTGTGAGATCACAGGTCTGGCCCTTTCCCCCACCATGATACACTTCTCTTGACCTAAGTAAGTGATTTACTCCAGTATAACTGAAAAGATACATAGGCAAGCAATACTAAACCTTTCAGATGTCATGTTCTGTGCCTTAGCACCACTTTCTCCAAGGGTTCAAGAGAAATCTGACTTTAAAAAAATCCCCTATTAACTTTCCTAATGCCAATTTGTTAAAATAATTGGGAAAATACTGGGCAAATAATTTGCAGTCAGATCTTGTGATAGCATCTTAAAATCAGGCAAAATAAAATATGTCTGTGAGCCAGAAATCAAGGCAGGCTAGTCTATACACTTTTTTCTTCTATCATATTTTATGGTTTTGTATTCAACTAATAGAATTTCTTATTTGTTCTGTTGATGCAGAGCGATTCCTGATGTGGAAATTCATCCCACTTCCGTTTGCACCAGCTTAACACTAGCTAATTTCCCAGCCCCAGATGAATTACTTTTGATTTACATCACTCTGAATAGGCAGAGATTTCAACCCTTGTATCTACCCACCAGGTGCAACTCAAATCTGTGTCTACCAAGGGTGGTAAAAATAAACAGACTGCATTTGCAGGATCACCAAAATAAAATGACCTCCTTTCTTCACTTAATTTTTTCTTTTAATTCTCTCAGTATTTACATACAGGAAGAGCTTAAATCAATTCGCAAGCGTGGCTTGTACATTAAATACTGTCCTTCCAGTCTCTTGCACGCAAAAGGAAGTGACCCGAGTATCTTGACTTCTCTGGAATTACTTTAAAGTACAAAACCCCTTTGAATGGGTCTAATTCATTTCATTTCGTTGCTGCTGCCACAGGGCAGCCCTGGAAAGATGTTCCCACATGGAGGAGGTCTCCTAGGTGTTACAAGTGCAGCTATGAATGGCCCGCAGCCCTGCTTGCTGCAGCTCAGACAATGCCGGTTGATGAAAGAGCACTAGTTTGCCTCATGCTCCGTGCCAGTGGCTTCACAAGGCTTATTCCCGATTTACACCTGTGTACCAAGAGGAGAGTGGAGCCTGAGTAGCTTCCCAACAGTTATTAATCTGCTCCAGTCAGCCCATGAGGAAGAGGGTGTGATCGCTGGCCTCCTTCCCCCGCCACTCCACGCTGCCAGCAGCTTGTGCCCAGTGCCTGACCAGGCATTTCAATTCACTCTCAGGAGCTGTCATGTTCAGAGCCACTCTGATACCCACCCCGGCTAAAGATAGCCAAAAACATTGAAAATCGGTGGGGCGACAGCGGGCTTGGTGGGGATGGGTTTCAAAACCACAGGTCTGTAAAGTTTCTGCCCTGTGCCGTCAGCCTCCTTGCAGAAATGCGGCACTTCCGCTGGCAGCGTGGCCGCACTCTTACTCCACAGCCCCAGCCCTGGGAAGGGCGATGGGGGCAGCGTGCCCGGGGGCTGGTATACCCCCGGCCCAGGGCAGGGGAAAGGGCAGCAGGTCCAGGTGCTCACCCGTCCTGAGAGGACTGCAGCAGGGTCCTTCTCCCCGGAATGCGGGGCAGGCTCAGGGGGGCTCTCTGGGCTGGCAGCGTCCGGGCTCTGTTTGCTTTTCTTCCCCTCATAGGGAGGAGGGTCTCTGGGGGCCAGGAGCCCCTCGGGGCCTGCAGAAAAGGCCCTGGCTGGCAGGCTCTGGGCCGGTCGCGGCTCTTCCCAGAAGGAAGCGGGGAGCTGTCGCTTCCTCATGGGCACCTGGTCCGGCCTGGCGGCCTCGGGGTTTTGCTCCTGCAAAACCCGTTCCCCGGTGAGGCTCTCCTCCACCTCCGCTGTCTGCAGCACCTTCTCTGTGGCAGCCCCACCATGAGGGTTGGGGTCAGGTGCCTCATGCTGGAGGCCGCGGCCCCGGTCCTCTGCCCCTCTGCGCCAGCCACACTCGAGGGGTTTGCTGGGGTGACACCGTGGGATCCGTGAGTACTTCTGAGAAAACCGCTTGAGCTGCTTCTGCAAGTATTTTCTGTGGTCAACCGACCGGCGACAAGGAGCCGATTTATCCAGAGCTGCTTTTATGTCGCTGGAGGCCAGGTTGACGAAGTTCAGTAGGGTTTTTACCTCACTGTCTGATGCCATCTCACTGGATGTGCCGTGCAGCGTTTCCCATGAACAGTTTATAATCCGCCTTTGGACAAACCTTGGCAAACCTGGGGAACACAACGGGCAGACTTAAAAGCAGGAAGCCTTGGTTCAAATAGCACCGATCAAATGGAGGGAGGGTGGAGGGACATGTCAAACTTCTCAGCCATGCAAACAAGTTGTCCATCAGCTCACCTCTGTGCTGGCAAACTCCCAGCACAGCCACCGCATGCCTGCAGCCCACCACCCCGCACCACTGCCCCGGCACACACTGGCACTGGGGCTGGCTCGTGAACACCAGCCAGCCCGCCGCTTAATCTTGTTAGATAGTACTTAGGTGGAAAGAAGGAGGCAAAGAGGCCGCTCCGTCCTCACTGTAAGCAAAGACGGACACTCACCCGGCGCGCGGCGGCTTTTCTCACCGGTGCTGGTGGCTGCGGCGTCGCTGCGGAGAAGAGCCCCTTCCCCGCTAATCTCGTTAGGCAGGTTACACACCGCCAACCTCGGCGCAGGCAGCCAGGGCCCGCCAGTGTTTGGAAGCAGTTTAGCAAGCACTTGAGCAAGCTGAATGAATATCGACTCCGGCGAGTTCGGGGCTCTCCCAGGCCAATCAGAAGCCACTTTGCCAAATACAAAGCATCCCAATCAGGCATCAGACTCCCCTCCTCGCATTCTTTGCCATCACAAATTGTCACCATGGGGACAGCCGCAGAAAGACAGCTAATATATACAATCATTTCCCTGCAATTTCTGTCATTCTCCCTATCTTCTTCACCGCTACAGAGGCCTCTTTTTTAAAAAATTACACAATCTGAAGCTAGAATGCTGAGGATGAGTTAGAAAAGTTAAGGCCCCCTTTTCTCTGTACTCCCCGAAGCTGTCTGGGAGCTGATACTAACCATGCTTCATTGGCACAGGACAATGTAATACGGGGGACCAGGCTAGCCTACTTTTAACCGTTCCCCATCACAGCCTTTTTTTTTTTTTTAAGAGGAGGGTGATGTCAGAAAAAGGTAGGAAAGGAACAAATCTCTAAAGAGATGTGCAGATATCCATGGAAAGGGAGCTTGAGCGCTCAAGAATCTTGTCTTTATGTTTGCCCCCTCAATTGAGTTACACAAAAGCTGAATTACCCATTCAAACTACCAGGACAAAAGGATGGAGTTGGATAGTACTCTTGCATCTGTAGTCAAACAGTTAGAGACTTAAATCGAGTCGTCATGATGGAGAAAGAGTTAGACAAAGCCCATAGAATTGCCATCAGCAAACATTTTCCTGTGTCATATTAGTGGGTCTCCATGACTCCCCCTGGCCTGGGGACAATAGCACAAGTTTGCACACTCGACTACTGTCACCCTGCCAACGCTGGCAAGGAGCAGAAACAGGACAATCCTTTAAGGGGAAAGCATGCCCGCTGCAGGGAAGGTAAGAAGAGAGGGAAGAAAAGGCGTGTGAAATGCTAATTGAGCTGCTTCCTTTACTGATCCAGAGTCATGTGAGCCCTCCGCCTTCTCGCAGGCTTGTCCCTAAGTGGTGGCAATAACTTAATAGCACGGTAAAACCAAGAGCTGGAGGAAGAGGAGAGCAGAAGGGCTGCCCTCAGTGTGTACCGGGCACAGCAACGACAGAGCTGGCGGCAGCCTGTGTGCCAGCCTGGGACGCGCTGACTGCCACAACCAGAGCAGCACCGCTCCCGCTCTGCAGCCCACAGCACCCTGGGGATGGGAAGATTGAAGAGGGGCACAGGCTGTGCGTGCCCACCGTCAGGGAGATGCTGCTAGCTCTGGACCAAACACACACCTAGGGAAAGGGCCTAGGGAAAACAGGGACTGAAGTCCAAGCCATTTTGCAAGTAAAATCTGCCTTACTGATGTGAGGCATCAAAGGCCTCAGCACCAAGGGTTAAAACCAGCTACATTTTACAGTTATTTTACTGTATTTCTATTACTCTGATTCTCCTTAAAGGAGGACAAGATCCAGACTGTGCCATTATACCAAGATCTGGGCAGAGGCCTCTATCCCAGTGCACCCAGTGCTGCCATCTCTATTCACATTGTTTCTCCCAGCCTGGCCTGAGCCACGTGTGCTGGTGCCCAGGTTCAGCTGTGTCAGGTCTAGGGAGACTCCGGGGCCAGGGCATCCTGCAGCAGAAGGTGCCGCAGAGCCTTCAGCACCTTGATGGGCTGTAACACAGTGGTTGATTTGCCACTGCAGACGTGCCTCTCTCCTCCCAGTTTCTATTTCAGAAGCAGTTCATTCCCTGGGAGACTTGGGGCAGCTAGCCCTGCCTGCACCCTCTGTCATCCGCCTCACGCCAGCATGCAAATGTCTGCACAATCATCTTCTCCATTTGGACATTTAGGGAGGGACAATTTCCAGTCACCTGCTTGAGCATCTATTTTGGGATGCACTAGCTGCGGCCTGGCCTCTCCGTGACCCCACACAAATCCTTCTGTGCAGCTGAGGATACAGAGAGAAGTTTTGTCTAGCACAAAGATATGCACACCAAGGAATCACATCTCTCTTTGAAGGAACAAACTGCCTCCTGCGCTTGAGCATTTGAACGCAACCTGGACACCATGTTGCACAATGCAATCTCCTGATAGAGCTAGCTGGTTGCTCAAGGGGGTGAGAGGCAGAGAGAGAGAGATGTGGGACAGGTGACTGGGAGCAAAGGATTGTCTCAGGATGCTAATGAGCCATGTCTTCAGAGGCCTGGGAAAATCATGCCATGTTTTAAGAGGCCCTGTACCCAAACATAGGGGCTCAAGATCCCTGGGCTGTGCTCTGGGACTGAGGGCTAGCAGGTCATTTAGACTGAGGAGGGCGGATATGGCTCGCCTGCTTACCAGAGGATAAGGGAAACCCGGCACCCCTCCAACACACCCATTGCAGAAGCTCTCTCCAAGCCGCCAAACTCCAGCCATGCCCATCCCCTCCGGGAGGGATGCTTGCCCAGGATGTGGGTCCTTGGGCACCACGTGGCAGCAGTGGAGGGGCTCCCCATGCCCTGCTGTGCTAGCTGCTCCGGCATCCCGTTCCCCTGCAGCTGGGTAACGGTGGGGAGCCAGAAGGGAATGAACCAGAGAGCAGCATTTAAAAACCAGAGCAACCCACCCTTTCAAGGTCAGACTCAGGTTGAGCTGCACAGGGTTTTCTCTAAGAGGCCACCGGAGCCCTTTTGTTCCTCGCTGCTCTCACCATGTTCATCCCAATGTACATGTGAAAGGAACAATTAACAATAGGGCACTCCTCTCTGAGGATCCAATGCACTTTGAAGTGTCCACCAACCAAAGGCTCAAGAATGATACATCATTTTCCACTGTGAACGTGTCAAACTAGTACAGCAATTGAAAAAATGTCTCCACATGCCTTCCCAGCATGCAGACAGGGACCAGCTGGAGAGCCACTTCATATCCGACATGCCACCTCCTGACAGCTGTCTTCTTGGGAATTTTTGGTATGTGAAGTTTTCTAACTCCTTTTTTTAAGTAAGTAAGTGAAGCACAAGAATATATCAATTCACTTCAAAGTTGCAGCCAGGCCTCTCCTAAACAGGCAGTATTTTCTTCAAGATGGGATAATAGAGAGAGAAAAGAAGATTTTATTACACAAAAATACCTGGGAAGTGTTTTTAAAGTGTCACTTGTTGTAAGTGATGTCAGTCTTTAGCCACTTCTACAATAAAACCTCCCTCAGCTTATTTCCAGGCTGAGAGGCCCATTCAGCAAAGGTATTCCAGCAGAAGGCTGGCCTGGACCATGCGAGCAAACCCACTAACCGCCAACGCACACCATTAACTGGGGAAGGGGTCCCTCCATCTAGTCAGCTTACTCACCGCACTCATTAAGTGCACTTAGTAGTTCAAATAGCACAAATACCCAAATCACTGCTGTTATTTCAATGGTCTGTAAAGAAAAGAACAGCTCAGCGAACAGCTGAGTGGTACAGAGATGACATGCAAGTCACTGTTTTGACGCTAGTTTACTCAAAATTCTTTTTCCTCCCCTAAAATAGAGCTTTTTCTCCATCCTAGCCTGAACAATAGACATTGTCACAAGGTTCACCTCACTGTCAGGACAACAAGACTGCGTATCGCAGAGCTGGTACACTGTCTGGGCAGACCTGGGCTGAAATTAGCTCTCAGTGGCTTCTTACCCTCCTTGATTTGGTGTAAGCACCTGTTTGTCCAAGGTACATGTCCGTATGGTAAGTGCTGTTATCTGCATCTCTTCCCCATGGGTGTTAAAACTAGGCAATCTCCATTAATTTAAAAAAACCCAACATCTTCAGATTTTTACTTGAAAAATAAGGCTTCTTGACAATGGTGAAAAGATTCTCCTTAGAAATTCCTTAAAGGTTTTGCTTGCTTGTGTTGGAGAGGAGAGGAGATGAGAGGAGAGATAAAAAACAATTTTCCATTCTTTTGTGGAAAATTTAAACTATTTTTTCCCATTTGGGTTACAATCCTGTGACTCCTTATTGAGCTTCATGAATGTGCACTTTGAAGCAAAGGGAAAATGAGGCTCCAACTGTTTTGAAACATGATAAGAAAACAAGCTGGAAAATTCCCAGATGGGCCGCCTGTGAATAGTCCCTTTTCTTTGTCCATTCAAGGCAGATAAATGCAAAGGTATTTCAGTCGCATGACATCTTTTCACTCACCTGCTGTTTCCTAAGCCTCTGGTCCGTCTTCACACTTGGAAGAAGAGAGAGTAAGGGTTTTGAGTAGAGTCAGGAGCCTGAGGGGAGGTGATGATGGCTCATAGTGAAACTAGAAGTAGTTTCACCTGGAGAGGTGAAGTATTGGGATGGAGGAAGACCACTAAAGCTCTTCCTCAGGGCGACTGATTTTAGATTTCTCGTTGACAGTGACCAAAGTGGAGGGATATTAATGATGCATGGAAGATGTAATTTAACATCATACTGCAAGAACTTAGGAGTGACCTTAGGAACAAACACAATGGGAGAGGAAAGGATTGTAGTAACTCTGAGCCACACACCTCAGGCACTGATAACAGGAATTTCTGCCATGAGGAAAGATGACTCTGTCTGGAAACGAAAAACAGGTCATAGGATGAAAATCAATCCACCTCTGTCCAGTCTGACCTTCAAAGGAGGGGCACTGATGGTGTTCAGGCCTCCAAGCATGTTGTCCTCTGCACTCAGAGCCTGGCTCCAACCTGGGGCGTGAGCCAGCCCATCCTAGGACCTGCAGGTTCATTTGAAAGGGAAAACCCCCTCTATATTACCTTCATAAATATTTCTGAGGATGTAATTCATCTGTGATAAAACTGGGGTGGTTAAAGCTAGCAGCCTGGCTCCCAGTCCAAGGACCTGAAGGACACCTGGGACAGGCGACAGTTCCCTGCCACCAGCACCCAAGGGATGTCTGACAGTGTGCGCACAGGTCTGGCAGTGTGCGCACAGCCCTTGGCATCACTTCCCGCACCCCAGCAGCAGGTACTGCAGACAGCAGCAGAGACATCTCGCCCTGGCAATGACCTTCACGCGGCCTGGTGCTGCCCCGGAGCTGAGCCCCTAAGAATATGGGACTTCTCCCCAGGCTCGTGCTGTCTGGTCATCCCCTTTGCTGTCCCTCCTCATCTCCTTGTTGGAGCCAACACCTGCTCTCAGGAGAAGAGAAACCTGGCATTCCCACCAGATGAAGCTTCAACTCTTCCCCAGCCCCTCCTTTTTTTTTTTTTCCTCTTGACAATCTGTTTGACCTGAGTGACATCCTCTCTTTGCTTTCAATCCCCGATTTTCTGCACTTGGGGACAGACTTTGAGCAGGCAGTAAGTGCTGAGGCCACGCAGAGGCAGCGAGGGGGGGCTGCTTCCACCCCACAGCCTGCCATTCAGGCAGATGGTGGAGGGGGCCGATATGAATAGCTCCTGTCAGTCTCATAGAGCGAACTTTACAATTGTGCTACGTGTTGGACTGCACGTGACTAACGCCATTCTTCTGCAGGCTGCAGGCAGGACACAGCTGTTTCTTTAAGGAAAATCTTGTTCTTCTGCCCAGAAAAAAACACCCATGGCAATATTGTATCCATGTATCCAATATTACACTCGATAATTAGGCGTGATCCAACTGCATCCTGCCTTTCACTGCCTCTCTTTCTGGTAAGTTAGATAACGTTTAAAAATGAGCCTCGCCTTGGTTTGGTCCTTCTGAAGGTTTAAATCCTGCCTCCCCACACAGCAGGTATGCACTCAGAGGTAGCAGCGGGGCCAAATATAGGTTTCTTTACATAATTCTGGAGTAATTAAGTATTTCAAGATCAGTGACGAGTTCAGTGCCAAAAGCTAAACGGAGTTTCCGATGACAAGAAATAGTGCTGCAAAAAGGATTAAAAAAATAAAGGCATGAATATAAGCATGTGAAAAGGCGAAGACCTTCTCCTAAAAGCTGCCAAAAAAGAAACGCGCAGTGAGCTCTGGACAGGAGATAAGCCTGGATCTCAAGCCTACGGCACAGAAGAGCCACGCCAGACCAGAAGTGCTCCTCCTGCCCATGTTTTGGTCAGGCTCACAGCCCTGTTCCCCGCTCCACTCTCTTGGATGGGGCTTCTCCATGTGGGTGTTTTTGTAGTGAAATTAGCGCCAGGCTCTCCAGCTGAGGTGCAGCCAGAAACGCACCCCCGTCACTCCTGCGCCTGCATTTCCTTAGCAGGGGGCATGCCCCAGCCCTGCAGCCCGGCTGGCGCTGCACCTGCAGCCAGGCAGCCCTCAGCAGTGGGACGAGGCGCAGGCAGCCCCAGGCAGTGCTCTCTTGGGCTGGCCCTCGGCGGTCATCCGGCCACCAGGCTGCAGGCAGGCAGCTGTCTAGCAATGCACCGGTGTGGGGTTATACCCCTAACATTTCCCTCCGCCTGCCTCTCTCATTGCATCTGCCCATCAGTGCTGCCAAAACAACTCGTGGAGTGCGGAGCAGGGCAAGAGCTTTGGTTTGACTGGTGGGTGAGCATCACCCGCAGAGCTGCGAGTGCATCGGCTTGGCGCAGAGGAACTTCAGAGAGGCTTAGCTCTGCTTAAAGCGCCTTTGCCATCACTGTGGAGGCTGAGCAAGGTTGTGTCTGGGCAAGAAGGGTGTCTTTGACCTGCTTCCCCTCCTCACACTGATGGGTCACAGGGGCTGTAACGTACTGTGTTTCTGCGGCATTGCAGTCCCAGCTCAGACTGCGTTTGTGCGGCACAAATTGCCCTCGTGCCCACACTTGCTTGAAGTACTTCATACGTAACATTGATACAGAGAATAAAAGCTAACCTTAACTACTTCAGTTTTTGTTGAGAAACAGATTTAGAAATCACATGTCATTTTTGCCAAATCAAAAACAAAACAAAACAAAACAACCCTTCTAATCTATAATAGCTGACGAAATACACCCCTCTTCTCAGACCAGATCTTCAAACTCTCCCGGTGGTCTGCAGTATGGAAGCTACCACAGAACTCTTCCAGCCCCAAGTGTCCTTTCTAGAAGGATGCTAAGATGAAGGATCAGTGTCCACCCTAGCTGGGCTGAATTATCCATGCGGAAGGCCTAGCCAAAACTCTCGAGAGACCTCTAAACCTTCTCTATGCTGTCTGTTATCTGGACTCATAACTTTAGCACTATTCATAGCTTGGGGAATCCAGCCACCTTTGCCATAGGCAGCAGTTGCTCGAGGAAGCAGCACCAGCCTGTACTGAGCTCAGTGTCACCCCTTCATCCCAGTTTTGGAAATGTCCTTCTCTAAAGTTGTCCTTATGCTCCAAAGGAGTGTGGAAAGGTGACGAGGGTTGCAGCTGCTGCTGAGGGTCACCCCGGGGATCCCTGGAAGGGTCCCTGGGAGGTGACTGCCGGGGAATGTGAACAGCACGCTGCACTCACCGAGCAACCTGGGAACAAGGAGCCTTGCAGGGCCCGCTTTTCCGCAAGGCGGATAGATGGAGAAGCTTCCCCGGGAGAGGCAGCGGTTATCACGGCCAGGAGAAACAGGCACTTCTCTGCAGTGCCAACTACTGCAATCCTCGGTGCCCCGACAGTGCCCAAACGTGCGCCTTTGTGCCGAGCACCTCGGGGCTAAGCCCGCAGGCCACCGTCTCACCTCTCAGGGTGATGGATTTGATCCGCAGGCTGTGCTAACACAGGTGCGTGGGGAAAGCGCCTGGCTGCCGCGTCCCGCCGCTCCAGGACAAGCCACGTCTGCTCCCGTGCCTTTCTCAGGGACGCACGGGTGGTGTTTGTCCCTCGAAGCCGCGGAGCAGGCGGGAGCAGCGGGGAAGGCGCGGGGGGCACGGACCGCAGCCCGGTTTCGCAGCGCGGGCGCGGCTGCCGCGCTCTCGAGGCCCGTGGCGGCCGGGCTG
>VZSC01006805.1:240233-285516 GCA_013398225.1 Steatornis caripensis | reverse complement strand
AGACAAATACCCATACTCAGCCCCGTGCTGCCGCTAGGGCGCAGTGCGCTAGGGCGCTCTGCCGCGGCCCCCGGGGCTCGCGCCGGTTGCTTCCGCCTGCGCCACGAGCCCGCCCGGCGCCGCTCCCTCACCGGGCGGCGGCGGCAGCAGCAGCAGCAGCAGCAGCAGCGGGAGAAACGCGGTGACTCCGGCCTGAAAAGCCGGCATCAGGGTTTTTAATTGTTATTTATAACGAGTGCAAAATTCCGTTACCCTCTTCCCACCCTTTACACCGCGGTGCCGGGGTGCGTTTGGGAGGTGTCCTGACACACAGCCCTGCGTCTGAAACCGTGCACGGTGGGAGAAGCCATTGCAGGCAAACAATCGAGGCTCCTGTGTTCAGGAGTCCCTTGCAGGAGCCAAAGGTTCAAAGATGCCTCCGCAAAAGCCTGAGCAGCCTTAAAGCTCCCTCGGTTCAATAGTGCCTGAGCGGGCTCAGCACCTTCCAGGTGCTCGAGTCCAGCCCTTCAGGACCAATGCTGCCTTCATAAAGCATCAGGTAGAGTTTCAGAGGAAAATGGGACCTGCAGTACATATTGCAGTGAAGAAATTGAATAAATCACAGAACAAATACTAAGTGAAACATCAGTGATCAGAATCCATCTCTGCTGGAGTTCGGATGTTTGCAACAGCAGTTCTGGGCTCGTTACCCCCAGTGAAGCCAAATTTGAGCTGGGTATGGATTTCTACAGGTGCCAAATTAGGTTGTCCCATGAGTTTTCTGTGAAAAACACAAGAGCTGGGTGCTTGGAGCAGATTAGCACTCTGCTCATCTGGGATATCACAGTGTTTGTGTCCACTGGAAGCCTATACGTGGGTGTTGATGGGAGGCAGCAGGGTTTGGTATGTGCTCCTGCAGAACGCAAAGGGCTAAGAACAGGAGAGCAATATGCTGAAATTAAAAAGAAAAGAAAAAAAAAGATGCTTATTGGCCCTAACACAGTTTCTTCAACCATGTTTTGCAGAGAGGATGCTAATAAAGAAACAAATTGAATATTTCATTGATTTATGACAAATAACAATAAGAATATCTTGTCCAGATTGGGTGGCCAAACCAGTTTTTGCAAGTCTGATGCCAAGTCTATAATTTGTCTTCTTTTCTTTCTTCCCAGGGGAATCTGGTACACATGGAATTCTGTTGCTGTTGCACAAGCTAGTTCTGTGCACGAAGCTGCCGGGCATGTGCAGAGCTCCACATGAGAGACGGCGGTATTGGGGAGCCTGGTCTGATCCACCATGGGGACCAAGGAAATCAGTCCAGGTAGATGATGCTTTAAAGTAGTGCTTCACTCACAAAATTCTGTTATCAGTGGCTCGTGGTGAATAAGAAGCATTTGCAGCTATTTCTAATAGTAGTTTAAATATCTATTACTTGCAGTGTGGTTTGCGCCTTAGCAACAAAATCTAATAGGCTTTTACATCTGATGAAGCTTTTACAGATGAGGAGGCTTTTATACCTAAAATACTTAGTCAGAACTTGTATTATTTTCTTCATGAAGTATGTTGTGCACCCAGCCTGCAAGGACAGCAGTGAGTGCACTGTTGTGTGGATCTCTCCTCCAAGAGAGAGGCACAAGCAATACTTTGGCTCGGCTTTGGCAATCCTCAACTTAGGGACTGCTGTTCATTCTAGTACAGAAGGATGACACAAAGTGATCTAGAAGAGACCAGTGGCTTACCAGTTTGCTAGTCTGACTGAAGCAAAGCTCTGCATCTGCTTATCAGAGAAAGATCTGTAGGCTGTAGAGCTGCCTGCACTGAAAGTAAATGGGAAAAGGAAGGGTCAAAACACAGCTTGCCGTCCTGCCAGAAGTCTCCTTTCCACCTACAAGAAGAAGTATAACTACGCTTGTGTGTTGCCATAGATCCCAGTTCAGAGGAACATGTAAGCACAAGCTTATGTGCAACTCTACAGATGTCAACATAGACTTATTCAGATGGACTCTACTAAATTAACATTCGATTAGCAGCAGTCAGTTCCCCTTACCCCCCCGTTTTTGGACATTAGTTCTCAGAAAGATGTTACTCCACTGCATTACATGCTCAACAGGATGCTAATTCCAGAACTCCAGGTTTGCAGTGTGATATATTTAAAACAGTTCTCCAGTTGTAACTGATAGAACTTGAATTTTGGATACTGAAGGAATACCCAGGCCTGAGCTGGTGGAGAAACCACCCTCAAGTCTAAGAGCTTAACCTTGGTGTACAGGGACATTCTTATAGGGATTAGCTTTGCTGGAAGATGCTACAGGTTGACATTTTGTGATAAACAAGTCATTACACCTGCATCATTCCCATAGCTCGAGCTTTGATGGTGAGGTGGAACATCTTTGGTCAAAGCGAAGCATGGACAGCCTCTGCAAAGCACACCTTCCTGGATAAATTGACCTGGGTCAAACCACGAGGATGAGATTGCATTCAACTAAGTGTGCTAAAACAGCTCAAATATGAAATTGCTGAGCAACCAATGCAGACCTTACACCAGCTTCCACCGAGGAACAAAGGTGAGTAATGTGATAGGTAGCTGTATGAATAACAGAATAAATAAAGCAATATTTCCTGTAGACTGGAGGGAGATTTGCCAGAGGGGTGCCCCAAGGGCTTATGCTGGGATCGGTTCTGTTCACCGTCTCTGTATGTGACATGTCAAAGCGGGTGAATACTGACAAGGTTTGCAGATGATACAAAATTATTCATAATAATCAAAGCTAAAGCTGACTGTTGCAGAAGGAGCTTGTAATACCAACTGACAGTGAAGTGCCAGATGAAATTCAGTATTGACAAGTGCAAAGCATGGCACTTAGGGAGAAAATAACTCTACTTATACATCTTCAGTGACAGGTTCTAGATAGCAACACTCAAGAAAGAGATCTTGGGTAACTGAAACTAAAGTATGAGGTTTCTGAAGATATCACTTATTGCCCTGCAACAGTCACAAGGCAAATTGGATAGTAGGAATTGCTGAATGAAAGAACACAATAAAATACAAAAGGAAGTGTTACAGCACTGAGCTAATAACTTTAGAAAAGATACAGAACAGGTGGCAAGGATGGTCAGAGTTTTGGAACAGTTTCTTTTTAAGGAAAGGCTGAATTAGACCTTTTCATCTTGGACAGAAAACTACCTGACGGGACTTGATATGAGTGTATAAAATCATCAATGGCATGGAGAAGGGAAAGAGGACAAGGTTAATTTGTGTTTCTCCAATGCAAGAATTAGGGGTAACAAATTGAATTCTTATACAGCAGTTCTAAGCCATAAGAAAAGAATTTTCCACATGACGTATTATACCATAGGACTTGTTGCCAAAGTATAAATGAGTTTTAAAAAGGCCTAGACAAACCGTGCTGTGTAGGACCATTATTAAGCTGAAGAATCCACCTTCAACATGTAGCTCAGGGACTCCTGAAACTGTTGATTGTCAAAAGCCAGGAGAGGGTATCAGGTACAGATATCTGTGTACTTCGCCTGTCCTTGTGTCCTTCCTTAAATATCCACATAGGCTGTCATCTGAGGTGGGATACTAGAGTAGAGACACCTTTGATCTCATTGACCACAGCATTTGCTATCTGAAGGAATGGGAAAGTACATCCTGGGTATGATTGTGCAGTGCGAGGCATGGAAAGGGAACTGTGTGAAAAACAAAGTCCCATTGCCTTCCACCTACTATTTACAAGTTTGTTTGGAGCTCTTCTACATTTATAGCAATTTTGTTTTGATGTTTATAAAAGGAAGTCTGCAACTCAGAAAGATTCACTTATGATGCTTTTTTAGAAGAAAGATGAGGTTGCTCTAAGGGGAGCTAACTTAATTCAGTGTCATCCATCATGAAAAAACTCTGTTATTTTTTTGAGAAGATTTTTTTTCAGTTGCTGTTGTATTATGGTCTCATCTTGTCTTACACCAGAATATACAGTACTAAGCCCATCAAAACAAAAGCCCCAGTCCAGTTCTGGAAACAGCCACGTGCCTGCTTACCTCCGAAGCCTCTCTCCAGCATGGCTGGAAGTCAGGGTGGCCATTCATTTTGGTACACGTGAGTATGTATGTCCTTGTGGATTTGGGGTCCAGGGGAAAATTCAAGCCAGAGGGAGAGACATAAAATTACACTCTTTCTTGTTTGCTGGTTTGCAGACCCACGTTCAGATGCACTAGTTCAGTGGTACAGTGTCTGCATCCTGGGCTGACTACAGGGTCTAAGACATAAACAAAGCAGGCGGTTGTTGAGGGCAGCACACAGCTGGTAGCAGCCTGCTGTTGTCCTGGTGACAGGAGCACCCAAGCTCCATGTTCGTGGGGCAGCACAAATTCAATTTTGCTTAACTTGCTGCTGAGTCTCAAGCTGCTCTGCCTGGTTCGCAAGCACAGGGGCGGCATGTTCCCTCTGGGGCTAAAACGCAATGAGATGGGGCTGTTTCTGCAGTCCCATTTTATTCACACAGATTTCATGACCACATTTGAGGACACATTTGATACATATACGAAAGCCAAAGATTTTGAGATTTCCCAGGAGCGAGACAAATACCCATACTCAGCCCCATGAGCCTTCAGATACTGCTGTGAAGTGTTTGGTAGGAAAATTTTGGTTGCTTTCTGCTCCAAACAGCTCAGCTTTGATAAATGCGGCAGGATTGATCTGTGCTGTGTGTCCCTTAACTGAGTTACAATGTATAATCCTCCTTGGAACAGAACATTTACATTCCACTGACCTAGTTGAAAAAATGCATTAATTTTAATTTATGTAAAATTCTCCCAATAGAAGAGTGAGAGGAGAGAGGCAATGTCTTATTTGCAGTCCTTGCCTGCTTGGAGCTAGAAGTGAAGTCCAACTTTTTAATCAGGATTTTCGAAAATGCTGAATTGTTTCAGTAGGTGGCTTGTTCATGTAAATCCAGATACACCTTTATTACCTCTGATTTTAGCTCACGGGGATCATGAATAAAAAACGTGCCATCAACCTGTCTCCTCTCCACTGAGGGTTGCCTCTCCTCCTCTGGGCACCCTGGGGCAGTGGGGCACCAGGGGCAGTTTAACACAAGAAAGAGAGCAAAGGTTTCACCCAGACACCTCATTTCAACTCCCCTTGTTGCACATCTCCATGGAGGTTGATCCCGTAGCACAGGGATTGAGGAACTTTGTTGCTGAGGGAGGAGGTTAGTGATACATCTTCCTACGTCGGCTGACCTGGAGAGCCCAGAGAGCGTGGTTAGCCCACAGCCCAGCCCCAGCGCTGCAGCTCCCACAAAAGAACAAATGGCCAGTAACATTTGTGAGACATGGTTGTGTAGCCCAAAGTTTGGCTGTAGGGCCACTTCATCCATCTCTGTGAGTGAAACGCCACAGGTATGTATACAAAAGGGACTGAGCGGAGGGTGGATTTGTATTGCTTCACGACAGGGTTTAAGGCTGGGATGGCTATTAAATAGACAGCAGATGCTCTCTGTTATCCCTTTCCCTCCCCAGAAGGGGAAGGGAAAGAGAAAAGGGAGCGAGGCTTATGGGTTGGAAAAAATAAAACAGCTTTAATGAAACAATGATAAAAATATATAATAATAGAAAAAATAATGAAACGTGTACAAATATATATAAACCCAATATCGAGCTCCCCCAATGACGATCACATCACCAAAGACACTGGTTGCTGGTATATTTAGGTTACAGTAAAGCTCATTTCAGATGGAAAGTACTGTAGATATTTTTCTCATTACCAATGAAAATGCGATGGTATGTTCTTGTAAGGCTCTGAACACGCTTATCTCCAGCTGTTTAAGGACACGTCATATTGCTGAAGGAAGGCAATCCCTACACCAGACTGCAGCTGCTCAGAGAGATATAGTATCATAAAATGCAGACAGTGACTTGTGACAACAGAGACATTTTAATTTTTTTCCCAGTGAAAAAGCAGTCATTTTGCACTGTACCTTATGCAACATGGAAAAGCTATTATGGAAAGTAACCTCTCCCTGTTTTCTAATAAATGGATACCAGCAACATCAGGAGTACAATATCAGGCAGGTATAAATAATGAAAGGCAAGGAAAGCAGGAGGAATATTATCCACAAAAGGAAGTAGCCCATCAGGTCCCAGAACATTTCCAAAGATTTATTTGGTAATGAAACCAGCAATATTCATTTCAAACATTAGAACCCAATCGTCAGCTTTTCAGCCTTGATAACTCACAAGCTGTCAGATCTCCTTCCAAACACACATACACCCTCACAAACCTGTCTTTTTCTGCAGCTGGACTTTGTCAGAGTCTTAAAACAAATGTTTCAAGACAGAGAAAAGCCTATGCAATGATACAGCTTTTGCTAAAAAAAAATAGAAAATAGAAGTAAGTAGTATCAATGAACCAATGTGCATCTCTCTGTAAAATTTAAGATTTGGAGGACCCTGGCAGAACAGAGGGAATCTTATTAACCATTCTTCCAGGTATGGAAGTGTTGAGAAGAGACTAGAGTTGATCACTAGCATGAGTAGACAAGGCTTGCTAAAAGCAGTCTGCAAGTGGAAATATTCTTTCAGCAGAACCTTTATTTTCTATGGTCTTTCTCATGATCTTCAGGAATTTGGTTTACTCGTAGTTTGTAGGGATTTTCTATTATGAACTTAGTTTATTTTCAGGATCAACAACATGTTAGACTGTCACACTGCAGTGTCGCTCTAAGGGCAAAGCTGACAAAAGGATTTCTGACAGAGAAGGTTATTTCAAGATTTTGAACACACCCGGTATTTTGTGCAATCTAGTGGCCATCACATCCAGACGCTTGGTAAGAAAAGCAGCACAGATACCTGAGTGTCCCACCTCTGTCACCAAGTAGGATTGCTTCACATAGGGGAAGCCCAGTGTGCTAGACCCTGGACCAGACCCTGTTCCCTGTGGAGGATCTTTACCAGTGCAAGCAACTCAGTGGATCAAACCGGGGATGCTGCTAAATGTGTTTTGAGGGAAGAAGCAATAGATCTATCGAGAGTCTGGCAAGGCTTATTATATGAGCTGAATTTGCCTGGTGTGATCCCAGAACATCTAGGAAGAAAACTGTCCCTGAACAATTTTTGTTGTTTAACTTTTCTGCGCCACCTTTAGGACAGGCTCGGTTGAATACACCAAGGATTTGTGACATGGTAGCCTCACCGGCTCGATGCAGCTGTATTAGTCTCTTCCTTCTCTTCTTGCTATTCCTTTAGTTTGTATTTATGCAAGCACACTGCTTAGAAACTCCTTGACACTAAAATAAAGCTCCTTTTCTTTCTAAGAATTAGTCGTTAATTATCCAGTTATGATTTTCTGGACCATTTAGGTAACCCAAGTCCCAGCTAATGGGTTAATTCATTTTATGTCCGTTCAGCTGGGTCACACAGTGTCATTTTTGTCTCTTGATTGGGTGAATGGAACCTTTAAAATGGGATGTAGCAAGTAATGAATACCCTGTTCATACAGTAGAGTAATTCTTGGGTTTGTGTGTGGCTGACTATGCAAACAAGATTACATCCAGGCCAGTGCAGCCAGCCACCACGGGGTGAATGCAGCACGCCAGCTGCACAGGGAATAAGTGGAGTTTGAAAATGTCATTGCAGACCTGGTCCAAATGCTCTGAAAGAAACATCCCCCTTTTACAAAGCTTTCATAGGAAAAAAAATTAACTGGCCCTACAAAATGATCAGCATAATTGTATGGTTGTGGGTTTTTTTAACAGTGACTTTTAAAACCTTTTAACCACCACTGGACTGAATCTAATTTTGCTATCTGAACTCCTTTCCCAGGAATAACTGTTACCGAAAAATGAGTAAAAATAATGAAAAGCACAGGCACATGCTGATCAAATAAAATTGAACAAATTCAGAAGGATTTTTTTTCTAAAACAGCTTTTGTATTTTAATGCACCGGCATGCCCATCAACCACTCAGCATTATTTTTGCAACTGTAGTACACAGCAGCCTTAACATACCAGGACCGCATTGTCCTTCGCTTTAGTCTTCTGAACAGGCTGAGCTTCAGTCACAAAAGTCTATTTCTTCAATAATTATAAAGGTGGTGGTGGGGTGGGGGTAATTTTCTAGAAATATCTGAGAAAGTAAGTAGTGTATGGATCAGGCACATGAATGAATCCAGCAGCGTTTGGGGGTTTTCACAAATATTTACAAACGCTGTTTGCAGTGTGCAGGCAGCCCTAATCACTGGTACAAAAGCCGTATCAGCCTGGTGTTTAGAAACAGGGGTGAGCATTAAATCTGGATGCTTGTTGGCTCTGGAGAGATTGCTTGGCAGTGGGAATATTGATTTGCAGGCAGAAGATTTAGATAATCCATTTCCAGGAAGGCCTGTAGAAGAAGTAAGTTCTGATTGCTGTGTATTTGACACACAAGAGCGCTGCACTTTGCTTAGTTGCATCTGCATTTTACACATCAGAAGCTGAATAGCTTTCCCTTAAAAACTGCCATTTGCTAGTCTTCACGTTGTTCTGCTTCAGGCAGATGGAAGCAAGGCAAAAGGGTGTAGAAATTAATTTTATCAGCACAACTGATACAGTTGGAAAAAGCAGGTAAGCTTTTGAACACCCCAAATCATTCTTTAGGTCTGAAACAGGCATCAACCTTCAAGCCGAGTTTAATTTAGTTATAATAATTGATTAAACAACTGCATTGACTGATAATGAGCAAAGACTCATTGGTACCCATGGAGCAGGTGAATGGAGCAAGAGGAGACACAATGAAGTCCTGCAGCCCAGAGTGTAACAGCTAACCCCAGAGCAGCTTTGGGAGGGGAAGAGAGGAGATTATTATATACCACAAAACTGATGTCTTTGCTGAGTTGGTAATACCTACTCTCCAGCAGAGCTGTGATTTTTTCAGGTAGATGAGCTAACCTGTTGAGTACACATTATCTGCCGGTGATGAGGAAAATGGAGCAGATCCTTCACAGTGTTATATCAAGCAGATTATATTAAGCGCATCTGGTCAATGAAATATGTCCAAGCTGTCTGACATGCCTCTCAAATGCTGAGATGTTTATTTAAAACAAGATTGTGGGGCAGAATGGAAGACCAGTGGGACTATATGTGGCTAATATTGATTCGGTTAGGAGCTTGCTATAGAGCTAAACACGATAAGCTTCCAGAGAGTTCAGTCGTCTGTCTCTCTGTGTCCCAGGCCCCTCAGTGCTGCTGTCCATTAGCGAGTCTCTTTCAGCTTGGAGTGAGTTGCTAGAAAGGCTTGAACTGCTCTGGGTCAGGGCTCCAGGTCGCTCCTCCTGATCCCCCTCTGCTCTCCTGTCTCCTGGCAGGACTGCTTTCCTATGGGTCCTTCTTCCCTTCATATTTTCGTCTGTCATAGGTTGATGATATTTCTATCATCATCTTGCTAACAGCTCTTATTTAGAAGTAGAGGAAAGTAGGATCTCTTGCCCGTATGTTTATCTTGCTAATGAGAATTATCTGAATAGAAAATGAGCACAAGCAACACTCATTTACCATGAGAAAAGCAAGCTGGAAAGCGTCAGAGAGATGCAATGAATGAACTCCTCTTGCTAATGGCTGACTGGCCTCGTTATTAATATAGATATAATGATGTTAAGCTTCTCTATTAAGTCAGCAGACCAGGGCTATTGGTTACACTTAATTTCTAAGAAACAGGCTCATTTTTCAATTACATTGTAATTCACAGTGTCTTTAAATGCCTGGAAAATGCAAGAAGTTCAAGAACATCTCACTGAGGATGCTGCAAAGTTTCACTCAAACGAAAAATTCAGTACGGAAAGACTGCATCGCAAAGACTTGCGATCCACTTCTTCCCTGTTACCAGATGAAGGGAAGAAAGTGATTACACCCATGCAGACTGGCAACTGAAGTTCGTAATAGATAAAACTGAAAGTGAGCAAAGATCATCCTGAGGACATGACAAGTTATCTGCTTAATACCCCCTGCCAGAGTCCTCCAAACACTGAGTTACCTGGGTGTGCTCAGCAGTCACATACTGGTGTGCATCTGCAATTTTGGAATGTCTGGTGGGGTGAGGTGAAAGGTGTTAGAGCATCTTTATCTCTTCCTCATGCCTCTGTGTCACTGGTGCAAGCACTGGGGCCATTTTCAATCTCTACCTACTGCTGGGGCATAGACCCGCTGGAGTCCATCCCTGGCCACCCAGAGGGAGCAGGGCAGCAGCACTCTCATGGCTCTTGCATTTCTGGGTGTGCTGTGAAATAGCATTACCCCAAGGATGCTGTTGGACAGTGATGACAGCAGAATGCAGCCCATGCTGTTTGCATCTGGATCACTGAACATGCACACTGTACGCATTCGAGCACCCAGGCTTGCCCAAGTCTCAGCAGCACATATTGCCTTCCCCCGCTGTGCACAAGCTGCAGGGGGCTGGCTTTCAGGTACAGCCTCTCTCACGAGGCCCCTTCCCTCAGCAGAGTCTTCTTCCCTCTCAGTGTCCTTGTTTTTGTCTGTTAATCTTGGCAATGTTTTGACGTATAGGAGGTGGGAGTCCCAGGGGATGCTGTATTCTCTCGGTTGGAAATCTTGTGCGAAGGAGATGGTTAATGGTTGCCCAGGACGGTGAAGCATGACAGCGGAGAGAACAGTTGGCTCCGACTTAAGCAGAGAAGACAAATGTAATGGTGGTTGGCAGGAGGAGAGCACTTCCCTTGCCAGCACCCTCCCTTTGCCATTGCTTGGAGGCAGCAGACCACACACGATGCCTTGCTGAGCCTCCTCACACCTCTTGGATATGCATATTACTGGGGTGCTAAGGGATGCCTTCCTCTCACTATTGCAGGTGGAGGAGCATGGCCCAGATCCTCACAGCTACTGCCTTACCCTCATTTAATTTCAGTAGCAGTAGGTTCAAACATACCTTTCCCCTTTTCTCTTAGCTGAAACCTGGGCCACACTAAACAGCTGCAAACCCCTGAGGTGCCTTTGGGGTCCCAGCATCTACATCAACCCCCAGAGAATACTTCTGCCTCTCCTGACCCTTGCAATACCAGTTCACCTCTCCCTCATGCAGCAAAAATGATGCCCCATCCTGTTGCCCTTTGGCTACCCTGGGGACCTTCGTCTGGCAGACCTAAAACATTTGTAAAGGTGCACTCGTGATGGGTTGCCATGTTCTCGAACAAGAGGTCGCTTTGGCTGTCTGGTTATCATGGGTTATCTGGTTCAAGCCAGCCTAAGGTAAAAAACAAATAAAGCAATTTATTCGCAGCCTCAAAGTACGCAACAAATTTGCAATGTTTGCAAAAGATGTCAGCGAAGAAGATAAAGTTAACTTCCTACCTAATTTAGTTATGCTAATATTAAATCAAGAAGGTCTCTTTCTCAAGTGTCAGTCTAGAAATATAAATTAATCTCTAATACCAGTCATCCTGGTGGTCTTAAGGTGGCCTTAAGGGATGATACCCCTATGGCTGCATGCTGCTGGAGCCTGAGCTCTTTGCAGCCCTTTCCCACGCGCTGCAGCTGTTCAGCCACGGTACGAGTGTGAGCCGACACACCAGAGAGCAGCCAAATGCACCGCAAGGGCAGCTGCACTGCAGCTCAAATAGGAGCATTTTCACAGCAACTTGCAGGTTTCCACAGCTCAGCATTTACATTTTAACATCTGGGGCTCTTAGAAATGTTGCAGATCAGCCGTGGTAGCTTGAAGTGACAGAAAGCAGGAAAGATTCTTGGGAATACGGTTTGTGCGCTGTCAGGGCAGGGCAGCATAAACGCCTCTCCACCAGGACTTGCACCAGCACTGCAGTTTGGCATCAGTCCAAGGTGGCAGAAGTTTGTGGCTGCCCGGCACCTCTCCCCATGCTCAGTTTGGGCCAGAGAAGGCTGCTCAGATGCAAAGCCCATGGTGCTTTATGTCAGGAGAGCTAATGATCTCCAAGCTCTCCCTATTGCACACACTGCGTTTTGGTTTCCCATTTGGAATCCATTTGGATCTGGATTTTCTTTCTGCACAACTTCAGGCAGCAGCATTGGAGCAGGACAAGCTCTGGGCTGGACGCAGACTGCAGTGGCTCCAGCACTAGATCCCAGACCTGGCCACCACAGACCCTGCCCAGCTCCCAGCCCATGCCCTGGCAGCCTGCTAGCTTTGGGGAGGGAAAAAGGGTGTGGGGCAGAGCAACTGCTCACGCTTCACACCTGGGGAGCAGCTGTGTGAGATCAGTTCATCTGCATGAAATTCAGATCCCCGTAATGCTGCCGAGGTCAGGGAGACCTGCTTGGCTGCCTTGGGCTGAGCAAGAGATGGTCAGGCAAACGAAAGCTGCCTCTGGGCACGGCTGCTGCACCTACTTTTTGCAAGATATTAAACAATACTAGTAATACAACTAATAACATGCAAGGAGACAGTGTATGCTTTCTCTTGCTGAGGCAGATCCACCCATTCTTCGGCTTGTGAGGTCTCCTGCATGTGGCTGCACATTGCCTGCTCCTCCGAAACACACATTAGCCCCTGAGAGAGGAGAACTTGCATTTGCATCCCAGCCAGGAAACAACAGAGATCTATTCCCTAGTTCCCACTGGGATAAACCCTCTTCTGAGGGCATATTGAAGCTGCTGAGCAATAGGGAATAATCCCCCTTGAAAACAGGGAATGGCACTGTGGTGGTAGGGAAAGAGTGAGCTCCGGTGGTTGGGCCGAGATGCTCTGTGGAAGGTCCCAGCATTCAGAGTCTGAGGAGCAGAAAATAACGACCTTTTCTCTAATTCTTTTTTTTCTGAGTCTCCCGAGCGCCACCCCAGTTACACAAGCAGGCTTTATCCTTATACTTATTCCCTACCTTTCCAAGACAGCCAAGTCCTTTCTAAAGCTAAAGCTGTGGTTACTCCCCCTCAACGCAGAAGAAAGAGACTGAGCTTTGAGAAACTGTTGGACAAGCTGCAAGTTTAAACTTGAAATTGATCCAGTTGCACAGCATGTCCATCAAGTGCTTATTCTTTGCAAACATCCACTGCAAGCAGAAAAATTAAATATCTGCTCTACAACATTTGGGAGACCCTAGTGGTGGGTCTTCGTCAACCCTTGGCTGCTGATCCAAGGTGGTTCACTTTCTCTCTGACTCTTTCTCACTCGCTTTGTATTGCTCCCGCAAGGCAGCTCAGCTCCTGCCAGCACGGCAGTAGTGATTTACAGCTCACATTGCGGGGAGGGACAGGGCTTGAAGTAAGTCCCTTATTCCCCTTCTCTTGGTCTTTCATCTCCAGTGACTTGCACTGCACTGCAGACATGAGCACACTTTTACCTCGTGTCCAGCTCAGCGGGACTTATGGTAAGAGACCTGGTCCCAGGTGGGGGGGGCTGTTGGTCAGCCAGTGACGGTCTTTCATTTGGGGCTGTGGAGGTGTCTATCATAATACTGAGCATCTGACACTCAGAGCAATACACTGGCTGCAGAGAACAGACGGTGACATTTCACCTCCCTGATTAGGAAGAAACAGCCTTCTGAATTTGAGAGTGACTGATATTCATGACCTTTTTCTCTTAGAAGTGAAGGAATGTCTTTAAAACACACTCCACCTGCGTCTGGGGCTGTGCACTGAGCTCAGCTGCTCTGAAAACAGGACTTGAAAGGACTTCACTCCCAGGGTCTTGGCCTGGGACCAAGACCTTACCCTGCGAAGGAGGGGAGTTGGGGATTTGCTCAGTCAGGGTCAGAAATAACACGTGAGGGATCACAGGTAGGCAGTTGCACCTTCTATCTTGCTCAGCTGTGCCCAATGCCAGGGCACCCCACACCACAGGCTGGTGATGGCGGGAGGGATGGCTGGCTGGAGGAGCCCTGCCAGAGCCCAAGTGCGGGTCCCACCACAGGACCGCAGGCAGGACCTGCCGCAGTGCCAGCCAGGTGATGTTAGTGCGTAGCTCAACATCCTCCCAGCGTGCCTTGTGCTGGCATTTTGTGGTGGGAAATGTTTAACCCACTGGGAGGGTTTGAGAGCTAACGCTGCTGCCAGCTTGTCCCACTAATGGACTGAAACCCCCACAGCTGCCATGAGGGTTTGGAAAGCTGAAGCCTTGTTTTGCAGATCCACTGAACTGTTGCAGTCTGCAACCTGTGCCCTGCATGAGAAGGAACCCATGTGCTGAGTGCAGGGGATGAAAATGCTTCCTTAGCACAGATGAAAAATCAGATGAAGGTATAAGTTTTCTCCATGCACAAACTTACAAAGACAACATGAACAACTGAGCAAGGGGGTGGAGATGTTTTAATCACAGCTACAGGGTTCTTTCTTAGTTTCCTACATACCTGTGTGTAAACAAATATCTGACAGACTGGGGTCTGACTCTGGTTGCTTGTGGGAAACAGCAATGTCAGGATTGTTGCCTGCAGCCTTATCAAAATTACACCAAGATACAATTCTTTATGAAATGATTAAAAAAACCCAAACAAACAAACAAAAAATAAAACCGAGGGGTCAGAGAAGATGATCACAGCAATCTTACAATCATAGCTAACCTTTTCAGCTTCAAAATTATGATGCATAGAAAGGTTATTATTTTCTGTGCAACATAAAAATGTCTGCTCATTGATACAGCATTATTATAATAGTTATCACTAGTAGTGCCTAAACCAAGGCAGAGTTTGTTTCCTGTTTACATAGTGGAGGGGAAGTCCTGAGAATTGCAGACCCACAGCTGAGAGTTAAATTAGGCTGAAGATATTTTTACAGCTTTTGGCTTCTTTTAGCATACCCCCTTCTGCACGGATGCTCTTTTCAAGCTGGAGCTCTGCAGCTGTAAGTAGGCACTGGGAAAAATCCAAGGAAACTTTCTCAAATACGTGCATTAGCAGCTAGTCCTGAGGCTTATCTGAGGCTGTTGTACCTACTTAGGCAGTGTTTGAGGATCATAATGAATTCAGATCATCTGCAAATGAATTGCAGATCATAATGAATTCATGCACCCTACTTCATTTAAATACACAGAGATGCTGTTTTTCACTGCATAATCCTGATCTCTCCCATTTTGTTTTGAACATCAAACAGGAATGTATTCAGGATCAGTCTGCCCAGTTTAGTTTGCATTGCCATTACGAGAGAATGAACTCATGCAGGGGTGACACCTCAGGATGGACTGTTTGGTGCAGTGAGCAGCATCCAAGGGATTAATCCAAGGATGCAGTGGGTAAACTGAGCCTGGTGCCCAGCCAGCCTGGGACCAAGAACGGCACACTGGCAGCGCATGGCTCTGCCTGCAAGCCCATTGACCTCGGGCTGCACTATGGCTCTCCGAGTGTCCTGGTAGCAGGGCAGGGGGCTTTCTGAACTGCATCTCTCACTCCCTTCGCTCACTCATCCACCAACCTTATACAAACAGAGGAAGGGATGACAGACTATTTAGTGTGGATAACATAGATAATACAAGGGCTTTTCAGAGGATGGGGAGGGGGGACACTCGCAAGCATGGAGGGTTGGGTGTGTGCATTGATAGACACTAATAGATTCACTGCAAATAATGGCTCTTAACTTCCAACAGGCTTTCCATCTGGCTACTTTTTAATGCAAATAAGTCTTTCAACTCCATCACCTCCTTGTCCCAGTGGTGGATCTTAACACATCCCAAAACAGCTTTTAGGCACGTGCTGCTCTATGGCTTACATAGCAGGAAAACTGTCCCTGCTTGTGCGGAGGAGCCTTACACGAAGGCAGAAAGTTACCTACTAGATACGCATTCTGTGCTTACTTATACCTAGACCTAAGCTGTTTACCTCCCTTTAGTTAGTACAAGGGCACCTCCGCAAGCATGGGGTGATGCGTGCTGCAGGTTTGTGACACAGGGCTCTCTGCAATATAAAACTTGCCTCCTCCATGGCAGCTGATAAAGGGTGCACGGAGTTTCTTGTAATGCCAATGGCAGGGGCTTGGTTTGGCGCAAGAAACTCTGACCACTCGTCGTATGACTCCAGAGACCTTCCCTCCTTACTTTACGTCTTTACCTGGCCCAATTCAGACCTCTTCCCAGTAGGGAAAGTACTAAAAAAAATGAAAGAAACCCAGGCAGAAGAGACGCCTGGTCCAGAGTAGTTGCAGATGGCCACGGTGTATAGCAGAGAACTGTCTGCAGATGTAGAATGAGCCCTGGACTGTCCTAACACAGCTCCCATCACTGGCAGGGAGCGGTGGGGGTTGGTGGCACCTAGTCCACCCTCAGTCCCAGATGCCAAGCTCCCTACCTCCAAAACACTTTTGACGCTCAAAGTCCCCCTCATCAGACCTTACTGCTGTGACAACTGCAGGCACTTCAGACCCGCTATTGCTTCCTCACATCTGCCATGGCTGCTCCAGCGTGCCAATCCATGGCCACCTCCTCTTCAGGACCCAGTCTCCAGAGTTCTAGCCCAGATCCAAATTCAGCCAGACTTGCCAGCCATCAGTCTGGGGTTACAAGCTCTGTTCTGGGATGCTTCAGAAAAGGAAAAATGGGGAAAGCCTGCTGCAGCCTGTGCGGGAGGTACCTGAGCAGATCCAGCAGGCACCTCACTGCCTTTTTCTGGCCCTCTCTGTGCAGCAGCTAATCCACAATGCAGATAAAGTAGTTGTGGGCAGTGAAGAGCTGAGAGTACTGCCCTCTCCTGTGCTGGGGGGATTGTGGATGGTGAACTGGCTGGAAGAGGTGGCTCTAGAGCAGCGTCAGCAGGGTCCACACACGCTGCTGTCCGTGAGACCACTTCCAATCACGTGCGGCGTCCAGCTGCTTTGCAAGAGTAAGCTCAATGGATGCAGCCTGGCACGTGAATCACAGAATATGCCTTCCCTTATAATTTCATCAGCCATAAATCATGAGTCACAATCAGGTGTTCCAAGTATTGAGTTCTGTGTGAGCACACAGACAGTGTTCGCACATGGAAGCTTTGGAGCATTTTAAGACGATCTCTTAAGCCATGTTGTCCATAGCTTGGTCTTTTTCCCTTGGCAACCTGCTCAAAGAGGTTGTCTCAAGCACAGCAAATCTCCCTCCCTGCATGTACCCTATTGCTCTTCTTTTGAGCTAGCAGCTTCTAAGCCTTCCCAGTGTCTTTCAACACCCTTTTTCCCATCACTAGGATGAAGGATGGGAAAAAGGGAGTGCTATTTTTCTAGATGTTAAGCAAAACATGCATCTCAGACTCAGGCAAACTGCAGTCACCGTGCACTTCAGGTGCCACTGTCCATCTCACAGGTGGACAGATCTAGGTGAAGCTTCTCCCACGCGGTTGAGGCTGACACCTGCCCTATGATCTGAAGTTCAGGACATCTCCTGCAGCAGTGGCACTAGGAGCTGGCAAAGCAGCAGCAAAACCAGCTTGCACAGTGTTCCGCGTGGTGGCAAGCTTGCCCCAGCAAGCTCTTTAAAGCCACCTTGGGTACCCCTAGACTACAGGGCAGGCATGCTGGGATCCTTCAGCCTCTTTCGAAAGTGCAGTGGCCTCAGCTTGCCCCTAGGTCCATGCTCTTGTTGCCTCCTATCTAAAGGAGAAAGTCGTTTCACAATCCCCTGGTCCCCTTCCTGACACTGCCCCTTGCCTATAATTAAATAATAACGGACTAATGGAACATGGCATGATGATAAGTGTTTAAAAGGTTTATCTTTGTGTCTTCATTTAAGACATTTTAGTATAAGCCAGCAGTTTCCAGCCATCACAGTAATTTATTGAAATGATTTATGTGGAAAAACAAGACATTCCACAATACCTCTAAGACGGCTCCTGGAGTGTGGCTGTTGCTGGCTAACACTGCCTCTGGGAGACCAGGAACTCATTTACACCTTGTACTTCACATCTCCACGGGGGGGTGATTACCCCTGATAACAGCACCCCTTGCCAGGGATTTCTGCTTGAAAAAATATGAAGCTGCATGGCATAATTTAAAAAGCACAGTGCACAAGAACAGCACGGGCAAGAATTATTTCAACGGTGCTCAATGCTGCAAAATGAAATGACAGGAAAAGAAACAAACCTCAGAAAGACATTTCCCCAAATTAAAACCAAAACATATTTAGGGACTTCAGAAGAAAAATGGGGGGGTGGGTGTGTGATTAATCCTTGGGAATAGTCAGACACTAGACACTATCCTATTAAAGCTTTGAGAAGACTGACAGCAGCTGCAGTAAGTACATTTTTGTTCGATAAAACAGTGGTGAGCCATTCTACAAAAACAAATAACCAATTTAAAGGATCACCATTGCCTCTAGAACTGCCTGGTTTATCCATTTGCAGAGAAATATTGCCAGTTAAACAAGACTGCAGTGTACTAAAGCCTGGCTTATCCCATGTTTGAAGCCCTTCCAAGTCCTCCCTGGACTCAGACTGATGCCCCTGCATGTTACATCGATTTGCAGCCTGGGAGTCCAACCCCCATCACCTTGAGCTTTACTTCAAATGCCTTCCCAATACCAGTGATGTGACATATCCAGCTGTATGACATCCTTGTCTATGTGCATGGGGCTAAGGGGAATTTGAGACCCATTTTCCTGCCAGTCACAAGTCGCCCACCTGGAGTCAAAGCATCCTTCAGTAATTTCTGCCCTGCATAGATGGGGCACAGGAGCACGGTGCAGTGGGCTGGCTCACCTGGACCCGTGCAGGGAGGGAGGCTGAGCGGAACGTGTGGTAGAGCCCGGGGTTGGGATGCTCAACTCACATCCAGGGCGCTGAAGGATTCTCCCATGCACCCACAGATATGTGTGCATGCGAGCATGCTTCCAGCCTAGAGTGGTGACACCTCAAACATCATGTCAGAGAGCTTTGGATGGAGATTTCTCAGCTCTCCTCTATGTATGTGTGTTTTCCACCCTCACTTCGTAAAGTCAGTGAGTAAATTAAGACGTTCAGCAGATGGCTGTGACTTTGTTAGGGCCCTGAGCGTGTGCCATTACAGTAGAAAAGGGACAGACAAGAGACACTCCTGCCTGCATGAGGCACTAACCCTCTTTCTAGAGCACCAGTTGCCCAGCCGCTGGCACGCAACAAGTGGAGCAACGAGGCAGAAGGGAGCATTTAGCCTTGGTTTGCATTTGCAGTCGGAGGCAGCTAGCAGAACAGGAGGGCTAGTCAGAGATCTTTCAAGTATTTGAACGTGTTTCTACTTATTAAGTAGGAGATTAAATAGAACGTTCTTTTCTCCCAAGGACCGCAAGGCCTGTTAAGCTCTACAGAGGGCATGGCATGTAAATCGGCAGACACAGTGTCTTGCCACAAACTGTGCTTGAGCAGGGGATCTCCAGGCCAAGGACAGAGAGCACAGGTCTGAGCGGAGCCTGTCCTTGCTCTCCTGCTCTCTGCTGGTTTACTGGGACTGCCAAAGCTTTACTTCTACAACCTGAGCAAGCCTTGCTGGTGCTGCTGAGGTGGTAATGTGCCCTGAAACCACTGCAAGCATTTTCCGTGTGTCTCTCTCCCTGCCGCACCACTCCCAATCCCATTTCTCCAAGTCTGACAAATTTCAACGGAACCAGCAGCAGTAATCTTGCTAGACAATATCTGTTTCCCAAGGCCACCGCTGATGTGAACAAAGTTAAATAGCCTTCCTTCTGGCCGGGAACCCTGTCTCTGAAACACTCAAGGTTCAGGCATTTGTTCCCATTACACTCGGTAACATTCCACCAGTGCAGGCTTTCTCAAAAGCAGTAAGTTTTCATCAGACTCCTTAGCTTTGATGAAGCTGTGGGTTTTGATAAATAATGAAAAACCCAATTCGGAAATAGCTATTAATTATTCACTGGAACAGCAACTACAACCTTAGTTGTCTCATGTCCCAAGCCAATGCCCCAGTCAAGGGGGAGGAAGGGGGAGTGGAACAAAATAGGACAAAACAAAACTAAACAAAACAAACAAATAATTAAAAAAGCCAATTGGTTTCACTCTTTGCTACACCATTTGCTGAACCTATGGGCTCACAATACTGCTTCAGCTCACTTGGAGCAGAGCTATGTGTCTACCTCTGTTACATCCCAAGGAACTGACCACGCTGTTACCAGGTAAATGAAATTAGTTTTGTCATCAGGGCAATCCAGTGCAGGTCCTTGGTGATTAAAGAAGCCGTGTCAAGGCACATCAGTTGCATTGCAGCCTATATTACTCATATTAGCTCTTACAAAAAAGGAGAGCTCTGAACAAGATCTAAATTCCCTTGCAGGGACTCTGGGACTGCAGTCAGGCTGCAGCATTACTTGAGACAAGTCAGCAAAGGACCACCAAAGAACACAAGATGAAGTGCTAAGATAGCAGAGGGACCTGACATCTCAGGACCATTCTCCTCATAACTCAGTGACCACCATAGGCAAGGACCCCCCACACCCTGTGTCTAGTTAAGCTCATTCCCAGTAAAGAAGTCAGGATTTACCTGCAGTTTATCAACCTATGGTAGTGACAGGCAATATCTGACATCAGTCATTGATATTTTTCTTAATGACCTCTCCTGCATGGGTTATTATCCCTAGTCTAGAAACAGGGAGGATGAGCACTATGAGGTGAAGTCATTTGTACAAATTATCTCAGGTATTATGGAAAGAAACAACAAACGAAAAACACATCATTTGGTCCAGTGTGCCCATGAGTCTTTGCTATCTGTTGCTGTCCTTTCTTATAAGTACAGGAAAAGGGGAGGTGGTTGAGGTAGGAAGAACTTCATGCCTGTTTTTTCATAAGTTTCTTCTAATAAGAAGGGAGGTTTGTCCTGGAAAGCAAACTTTATCCCTGATTATGGCTAAACCTCCCCCCCAAAAAAAACCAGCACACTTTTGCAAGGGTATAGAATTGTTCTAAGAAGTGTTGCTTTGTTCACTACTGCACAGAGAGGCCTGGGGAAAAAAAAAACAAAAAAGGTGTTTCTCTTCGCTCACAAGGCCCCCTTGCAAGCCATGGAGGAAGCCTCATAACTGGGTCAGAGACAGAAGATAAAACTATACTGGGCTCCTGTGGCGTGTTGCTGCAGAGGCAGCCAGCTGGCCGCAGCAGCACCTTTGGTCTCGCCCAGCTTCCTCGTAGCCCCAGTACATTACATGGAGACATTTTCATTGTATGCTTGAGAAAGACGTTTGTGCCAACTTTCAAGTTGTCATATGCATCGGTCATTCCTCTTGACACAGGATAGGGCTTTTGTTACTGTTTTGGGGCTTTGTACTTAAAAGTTTTTATAAGCCAGGGCTAGGAACATTAAAAACAGGTGTATTTTTAGCATATGGGACTGAAATGTTGAGGTGTATGGTTGAAAACCAGTAACAAAATAAACCATCGAATGTTGGGGGAAAAAAGAGAAAAAAAGAAAGCCCCCACACCACTGTCTGTACTTTCTTACCTCCCCAAGGAAATCCACAAATCCACTTAGCAGCCTCTCTTTCTTTCTCTCTGGAGTCTGATTCTCTTCTCATATTCACAGCTGTAAATCCAGACTAATTCCTTTGTGGTCAGAGGAGTTTGAAGAGTTCAAAACACATGAAGTAGGAGAATAGCTGGTCTCTTTGTAAACAGAGACTCCCCAGCTAGCCAGATCCCGATCCTGTTGATTTAGTAGGTGTTTCCCATTGAGTTTAACAAGAGCAGGAGGAGCCGTTTCATTCAGTTAAGTTACCCTTGCAGCTAGATCTTCTGACTCTGTAGGCCCCGTGGAAGTTACATTAGTCTCCAGTGCCAGAAGGCTGGGGGTTTGATTTTGTGTGTGCTGGCATAACTCAACAATAATCTGAAAAAGTAGGTGAAGTCCAAGTTAGGTCCATTATTTGCAATGATAAATATCTGCATTATTTGTCTTCAAAACAAAGATTGCTGTTTTATAGCTTGAACTGGGGAAACCACTAGCAATAAAATATCGTTAGGCCTCCAGCTGGAAGTTTGATAGCTGATAGGCATTTTGGAATATTAATTGGTGCAATTAAAATGTAAAGAATACTTTGAGGAGATATCCTAAGGACAACTCTGGGCAAGCACCAGAATGAAGTAAATAAATAGGTGTCAAATGGGTACTAAGCAGAAAAGGCAATGGGCCTTGCTGTTAGTAGAGTATGTTCATTCAGATGCAGTAATAAAACGACACTGTCAAGAGGCTGGATAAAAATCTGGAGTTCTGGAAAAGAGTATATTAGGTATCAGAAGGTCTTGTTAATTCCTGTAAGTATCGTATTAATCTGTAAGGTCTATCCTCTTTACATTGTTATTTGTTTTAAGAAACACAAGCGCTTTTTTACATTTTTAAGCAGAACTAATCTTTTGTCTTTAAAGACTAATAGCTGGTGGAAACCTCAGTGATCTCTTGGAATATGGGTTGTAGAGAAGGTGCAGAAGTTGAAACCAAAAACATGATTTATAGAGCTGAAAGTGCTAAGTGTTTTCTTCTGTTTGCACGCATAGCAGTAACTACCTTCCCTTAACACACTGCAGCCTACAAGATGCAGCACTTTCCTCTCACTGTGCTATCTCCTGAGCATATATAACACTGGAAATGATGGCTCTTAAAAACTATTGACATGGCCTAAATGCTGTGGCATATTGTGTTTGCTTTGGCCAAACCAGACGGAAAGTCAGGAGTGAAGCCAGCCATTGTGTCCAGCTGAGATGGAGCATTCCTGCTGGTAGGGCCTGGACTGACACAACCACTGGAGGGAAGCACAACTAAGGAGGCATTTGATAAATTCATACCCACAAAAACATTATAAAATAACACCAGCACTGTCATATTGTCCAGTCTGGAAGGAAACCATATAGCCACAGATTTTATTGAGCTTCTGCTGGGAAGTCAATGTAATCATCACCTTCAAAACAGGTCTGTTGTCTGTAATATAGAGACAAATTGCTTACAATAGCTCTGAACAGTTCGATTATTCTTACCTATAACAAGATTGGAAAGAAATTTCTTCGGGTGCTTTTTATCGCTTTCCTTCCCTTTGTAGCACTAGGTAGGGCGTTTGGTTTTAGCAGGTCTTTTGACTCCCTGTGTTGAGGAAGTTACCCTTTCCAAACAGCTGGGTCCAGAGCTTATTGTATCCCATGTTGCTTTATAGGGCCCTTTGGGAGCTGGCCACAGGCAGGCCAACAAGAAAAAAGGTGGCAGAAATCTGCAAGATGTCATTGGCTTCGGCTATTTTATCAGCACGTATTACACAAAGCAGAACTTGCCCTTAATATTATTTTGTTGCTCTCACATCAGAGGGCTAAATTATGCCCCCTAATATGTGTAAGATGATTTTCAGTTATCTTTCCGATGCAAACTATATCATTTTGCGTTATCCACTGATTATCTGCCGTTTCAAAAGTACAGCAGAAGTTGTGCAAAGTCTATATGTCAGTTCTGTCCTTCTCTGAGAGCAACTTCCAAGCAAGCAGAATTGAAACAGCCCCATGGTGAATTCAAGTTTAGCTGTAGCTCAAGGATGGTCAGTCTGGGCTTTAGAAAATTTGTCAGATATTTGGTGAAACTGGAATTAAAGGTCTGGGCGTACCCAGCTCAGTACCTGCCTGTATACCTGGTCATCTCCAGCACATACATCCTCTCTCCTTGCTAGATGCCTGTATTTAGGACAGTGCATCATTACATTTAAACAGGTGCTTCAGGCCCATTAGACGACAGCCCAGTGTGAAATCTGCCCTCAGCTCTCATTGCACACACAGAACAAGTTGCATTTGATTGTGGCAACATGCCGACAATGCCAAGGCTAATGAATTAAAGATGTAAAGCAAAGAATGCTTAATGAAGTAAAATTATGAGTGATTGTTTTACAAGGTGGCATTTAGTATTAAGAACAATCATTACAAAGTAAATCCTCTACCCACCTCTGACTGGGCTCTTGTAGAGGTGTGCAGCATTTCAAAACAAAGTTGAGTGGAGAAAAAGCAAATACTCACAAGGTCTGCAAAGCAACATCAGTCACCACAAATGTGGTATTACTTGTTGTTTTTAAGCAGCAGTGATAGGAATGCATGGGGGCAAAGAAAGAACAATGTCATGACTCCTTGCCTTGTAAATTTTATTATCATAATGTGGATAGACCATCTTTCTGGTTGTGCCTCTGTTAGATCTCAGCAAACTGACTCCAAGCTTGTGTATGTCTATACCATAGCCTGCGACTGTAGTCTACAACTATTAATTTAATGGTGGTTCTGGACCATATCTTATTATCTAGTCAGATATATTAAATTACGACAGAAGACCTCTCCAGAAGTCCACTCAGGGCACCTCCTCAAAATAAGAACACTGCCAGATGGTCGAACATCTGAGACAGGAAGGAGTGAGAGGAGCCTTTTCACTCAGTCCCATCTACCCCTCTGAAAGTCTGAAGTTTTGTCAAACTCGCCATCCTTAACTCCTGGAAGTTAGGGAAGATGTGGCTCTGCACGACTCTCCTTCTTCCTCCCAAGCTGAACAACCTAAAAGGTCATAACAGGACCACAGCATGCGTAAGACAGGCCTTGACCACACATCAAAGGGCAGAGTATGTAAAGCAGCTGCTAGAGCTGGAAGAATCTATGCCGGCTCTCTCTCTTTGCCAAAAAGACTATTGATTCTCTGTAGTTGCTCCCGAAACCTGGCTGACAAGTTTGTAGGACAGCAAGAATCTCAGCTAACAACAGTGCTGCTTCAGCCAGTTCTTAATAACCCTGCCAAGGAAAGAAGATTTATAAACAGGAGCTGAACAAGGCAAGAGGATATATATTTTTTTAATGTAAGCACATATCTCAGGGCAGTTTGCTTGCGTACCTGTTGTCTCATATTCTTTTCCACAAAGTTGCAAGGATACAGTCTCTCTGGAGTGTCTGATGGGTAAAGGGTGATATATGAAGCTGGGGGAAGAGGATATATATAAAGCTGATTGCTCTATGTGTTCCCTTACACAGGAGCAGCTGTACAACAGCACGGGTTCTTAAACCATGACCTTCTAGACTGAGGACTAACCCATTCCCCTTTGAAGTTAATTAGAAAACTCTTGTTCATCTATATGGATATTATATGCTTGCCACCATCAATGTTTGGCCCTCAGTATGTCCTCTTTCCATAAGGCCATCAGCTTGTTTGGCTGTTAGTGCCCTGTGCACACATTCTTCTTCAAAATTAATAACCAAGTCCTTCCACATGACCTCTCTGCTTTGTCAGACATCCATACCACGACCTTCTGTTTCAGATACACTACCAAATCTGGTACTGGCAAATAAAGGCAATACAATAAAAATGGGAACAAAGGTGATTGGTTGGATGTTTACTGCTGTGGTAGAATATATGTCAAAAGAAGGAATAAGCCATGCTGAATATAGGGTAGCTCTGATTTACTATACTTTCAAACCATACCTTGCATACTCTGGTTTTGAGCACAGTCTGCAACTTTTTTCCTCTCGCCTTAATGCAGTCCCTTCTATCACTTATCTTTATGCACCCTCTGTCCACCAGAGAATATCTGGATGACAGTGCCAACCAGCAAAAAGCATCTTGCAGGCTGGGAGTTTGCGCTTCACAAAGCTTTTATGGGAACTATAAAGAAGACACCCGGCAAAAATGGGTCGATATCTGAGATAGTGTCTACACGTGCTTGATATGTGACTTTGATTGTGATGATGGCACAAGATGCAAGTAGATGTTTGTCAAGATTTGCGAAGCAGAAAGAAGGACCAGATTCTTTTGTTCTGTTTTCTTTTCTTTTTGAAAATCACCTTTCAGTAAAACACATGGGTGAAAGTCATGTTTGTTTTGAACTTTGAGTCTTAGCTGTTTGTTGGGCAACATCAGGCAGGTAATGTTTGGAGGACTTCTGAGGACTTAAAGCCTCTCTCTTTGATCTTCTACGGCGTATATTCAACACTGGAACAAAAAGCCAGCATCCTTGACAGCAAAACATCACGATCTTGTGAAAAACTTTACCCCTCTTGGACTCTGGTGATGCACTGCATGGCGTTGAGGAGTGAGCTTTGAACTCTGAGACTACACGGCATGCCTGGTTAGTTTTAGTGCCAGGGTGAGGAAGTCCCCTGGAGACCAAGTATTGCAGGAGGAGAGTTGGATCACTAAGGTGTTTCCAGGCTGGATTAGGCTGAAATACATTCACAGAATGTGCTGACAGGTTTCCTCCAAGCAGGAACCAATTATAAACGAAAGGCCATTTGTTTCTGTAAGTGCAAATCTAATTTCTGGTTACTCTCCTGGCTATATAAGATAGAAATTATCCTACTTTAATAGATAGAGATGGATCCTAAATTGTGCCTGACCCTCCCAGTACTAAGCAATTATTTCTCCTTTTTTCTCTCCCAAAAGCCTTAGGCCAGTGTATTAAAAATAACAATACCATTCTAAAAGATTTGACTGTCACTTTGCTGAACAGTCATTTCTGGCTAATAGGACACAGTTCACATTCAACCTTAAGAGGACTATGGTAGAAACTATTAAATACCCCAATTAGGAATGAGGTGGAGTAGTCCTCTATGGACCTTTGCTCTCTGATGTTCTCACTGCCACTGGAAGAATAAATAAATGCAAAGCCTGTCATCCTAGCTAATAACTCCCAGAGACAGAGGTTACAATTACGCAATGGGAGTTAGCCTGTTTTGCTATTAAATTTGCCTTCCTGAAAGGCTTTTTATGACTGCAACAAAAAAAGAGGTGGCAGACTAAAGCATATGACCCAGCGGTCTGGGTTTCATGACAGCCAGCACCAATCAAGCACAGAAGATATTTTTTATTTTTAATGTACCAGCACCTTTCCTTTGGAGGGCAATATGAATCAGAATTGACCAGTCTGCAGGGGGTACAGATGTTCTCCAACCAAGCAACATCCTGGACTACACAGGACTCTCCAGGGGATCGTCATGTCCCGTGTAACTACAGCAAGAAGGAACCAGGGGGAGGACGAGGATTCAACGTTGCAGCACCCCGTGGCAGCAGACTTCGCATGGGGCATTTGGAAAGGAAAATTACAGCTGGAGCCTGCCAGGCTGGGAAGAGTGACAAACTTATAGTGTTTAATGTTTTTGAAGGTTGTCTGTACATGCACAAATCAAAGTCAACTAAGTGGACAGCCAGTGTTAAAGTCAGTAGTGCCAATTACTAGTTCAAGGAGTTAAGAAACAGCAACAGAAATTAATGATTTAGGGTTTTTATAACACAACCAGAATGAGTGAGCTGAAGTGCTGGTTAGAGCAGCCAGTATAATGGGTACACTAGGAGGGTGGTTTAGGCAAGAAGGGAGGAAATCTGTTTTTCTTACAAAGATTGTAATTCTTTACCTCCATCATATGTCTTCCATTAACTTTCAAGTAAAAAAGAAGCTGGATATTTCTGTATGGACAAAACTGCAGCAGAAATAAACAGAAAGGTGTCTTTACAGTGTGCAGGGATTCCTGCTAGCTGCTCTACAAGGGCAGATTTACAATCTCTTTGCAACACAGAAGCAACCTAAAAAAGGCAAATCTGAGGATCTGATCCCTGCTTGAAAAAAAAAATTAGAAACAAGTAAAGTTATAAACACTTCCCTGGCACCTTTTCCATTTGCAGTCCTCAAAGTGTTTTACAAACGTTAACTTAGTGCAGACCTCAGGAGAGCTACATTACTTTTCTCCTGCTCTCTATTTTACAGGTGAAACAACAATGCAGAGGTGAAATATCTTTGTCAAGGTCACATATCACCTGCCTTGTAACCACCAACTTCTATGCTTCTGCTCATGCCACTAGATCACACTGACGAGTTAGCACGATAGTTCCCAGTGTGAAACGGTCTCCTGGGAACGAAATGTGAAACCCATTAAATATACAGCCTGGTTACATTTGCTTAGTCCTAAAGTACATCTTTAAATAATACGTTTTCAGTGAGGAGTTTGAATAGTTCATGATTTATAACATTAAATCATGGCAACGTGGTTTTTTCTAAGTCAAACCTAATGAAATTGCTGTTAACTTCAAACAAGAATTTGAGCCTGCGATTCATTGAAGGGCTTATCTCTGTCAGATTTGCAGTTACACACATTAAAAATTGATCCACTTATGTATATTTTGCTATAGTTGACATTATCAAGGTTATAAATTCTGAACACTTCCCAAGCTCGTGGCCAGTAGTACCAATTATAGGAAGACAATATTTAGAATAACTTTTCTTTTTGCACTAAAACGCATTTTTCTCTGCAACCTGTATCTTAAACCTCTGATATTTTCCCCTTCACAAAACACGAAGACTTCTGTTTTGCTTGTGTGTTTTAGAGATCACGGAGAATAAGCATATGTTCTTTTTCTACTCTTCAATGAGTGATTGCCTTTGAAATCACTTTAAGTGCAAGGCATGAAATACTTTGGTGAGTTTACATACCTCTTCCAAAAGCAGTGGAAACGCCAGGCCAACACTTTCAAAATGGATTGGGTTTGGGGTTGTATCCATATTTGGGTTTCTGATCTGAGGAGTCTGAAAAAAAGCCTGATTGAAAGGGTGGATTTTCAGCTTGGTACGTGTTCCAAAAGATCATGTATATTTATATATGCAGTATGTGTGCCTGTGCATTGAGCATTCTGAGCAGGTGGCTCTGGTTTCTGCTGTGAATGTCCCCAATCCCACTGAATGGAATCAAAATCCCAGATTCCAAATCCCATATTTTGATGGGACATAAGCTTAGGCGTCCCATCTCATCTGGCCATTACGGTGTCAAGCAGTACTGCGTCACCTCCTAGACTACAGCTTCTCCCGTTCAGAAGAAACAGCATCATCCACTTGAGCATCCTCTGTGGGAGTTAAGATTTTTCTCTTGCTGCATATTCCTCCCAGTCTTGCTTCTCCTAACTGTTCGTCTCAATCCTCCAGATTTTTCTCACTCTTGGATCTATTTTTAAAACCTTTTTTTCGTGTGATATATAATCAGCCCTCACCTGACAGGAGAGTGTACTCAACACTTATGAAAAAGCTGCTTTAAGACCACGTGATAATAAATTCTCCTTAATCCCAAATATATACGAGATACAGAGCAGGGCCTACAACAAGTTTTATAATGAGCATTAGTGTCAGCGGTTTAAAGAGAATTAAAAGGAAAAATAACATTCCATCCCTGAGGAAAAATCCAAGTAGTGCATAAGACTAAAAGGAACGTTTCTATAGGGAATTGCTTATGAAAGAGATTTTTAGTTCAAAATAAGGAAATCACTAGGCACTGCAGAAGGATTATATTGATCAAAAATAGTCTGAAATATTAGGATCCAAAGAAGAGCTCAAGTAAAAGCCACAAATGAAAGGAAAGTAAGCAAACTCAAATGCAGGAGAAACTCCATCTTTCGTTTGCAGCAAAGATTGTTTATGATCAGATTCCCAAATAAGACAGATGCTACATGCAGTTGGGAACATTTGAAAACTGACTTATAGGTATGATCCATAGCAGTGCTAGATTTATTGACCACCTGCTGTGAAAACAGACTCTTTTTTTTTTTTCAGCAAAACCTCAGCTCGCCATTTGTGAAGTATCTCCTGTGTTATTTTCACAATTTCCTAGAAGATGTGATTAACCAAGATGCCAGTGCTGTTCCATTCCTGCATGCTCGCCAATCAGTGCAGTGTTCATAAGATGCCAGGGGAGACCACTGAACCTCCTGTTGAGCTACTGAGAGGAAAGAGAGCATGCTAAAAATATTTAGAGAGATTTATTTGATTTATCCACATGAAGTCCTCTATAATTTATCACTTCATCTCATGCTTGTTCTGTTTTCTGCTTTGTTTTATTTCAGAAGGGGGCCTTTCTCTCCTGGCTTTTACTATAAGCACATCAGATGTTTGGCCCTGTGATGGTTGTCAGTGCAGTTCAGTTCCCTTGTTTAGCTATTTGTCCTATCTAGTAAACTAGCAGTCTTCTCCAGTTGGTCTGCTGAGCACAGAGAGGCTGAAATTATATACATCTCAAATCTGTATGTATTGAGCAATAAGGTTACAGTATTCTCTTCTCTGCAAGTATGTATGGAGTCCATAAATACCCAGAGATATGAATGGGCATAGTGCTGAGGCAAGCAGGGGATTGATTCTTATTCTTCTGAGCTGCAGAAGAAGCCTGCTCTGCTTTGCTAAATCACAGTGAAACAACCCCCTCATCTAATGTTTTTTTAATTTAATTCAACAGGTCCCCTTGGAACAGGCAAGTTTTCTGTGAGAAGCTGAAAGCAAAATCAAACATGACATTTTGGGGTATTCATCAAAAGCCGTTGAATGAAAGAATGTCTGAAAATAAACACCAGATTTGAGACATGACAGATTTTAGAAATAAAAAAATCATTGGATTTCCACTGTAAACCACTGACAAATAAAAGCGATCTGTTAAGTTTATTTGAAATTTTGTGTTTACTTATCATTTTAATGGAAAGTCTTACAAGCATAGCTACAACCCCATGGAGCTTTTGAATACCGTGTATGCAGTAAGAGCAAATATTTTTTGCATGAAGTATGCAAAGTCATGTCACAAATACGTCACAATCGGTACAGACTACAGAGTGCAAAAGCAAAATACATACACGAACATAGAGGTAGTGGATGAAGTCACCATTCTAGATGACCCAGAACTGGGTCTCTTAGTACAGTTACTAAGCGAAGTAATAAGGCATATTTGTTTCTGACGCTTCTAAATGGACGCCAAAACTGACTACAGCACAGGTACAAGGAATAGATTGGTAGATAATAGATAAAATAGATAGATAAATACATAAAATAAAGTTTTTACTGTAAAGCAAGTCCAAAATGGCCAATCTGAGACAGACTGAGATGTCAATGTATATCTAGCTACCTCACAGGTGATGTCGAAATAGAGAAATGGGTAGATTCATGTGTGCTTGGGTAGAAAATTATCTGAAAATGTAAGCAGCCCAACTGGTACTGACCTGGTGTAGTACAGAAGGCATAAATGATGTTCACAAAAAATGTTTTGGTGAATGGACTCATCACTGTTTTGAGATACATGCCAAAAATCTCAATGAAGTAAACACTGTTGTCTTCGGCTGAGCACTAAACAACGCGGCTCAAAATCATTAGCTGTCTTTGAAAATCTTGATCTTTGTAGCGGAGAGCTGTTCATAGGTAAGTGGGATATTTTAAAACAGATACATCAATATATAGCTATGTAAGTAAATATATAAATAAATTAATTTATTCTATTCAAGAGAGGGCTGTGGGCATGTTACATTTGTCTCCACTGAGCATAGAATAAGAGTTTAAAAGACTGTGGAAAGAAGTAAGGGGTGAGTACCTCTGAAAGAGGGAAGCAGCATGAACTTGTTTCTTGTTCTATTGCCTGTCCTGTGTATTGCTGCACTTTTACTGCTCAATCTTAGTTTCACAGGATTTAACCTCAGCCAGAGATTAAATGGGAACTTTTTAAGAATTTAGACAAACTTACTGAGCCCATTGCATGCAACAGGACATTTGCTTTCAAAGATTATTTATCTTCTTTATGTGGCTGGAGCAATAAATACCCTGCAAATGAACTCCATGCTTGCTCATAAAATAAAATCCACATTAATCTCAACTATCAGAGACAAAGATAAATTGAAAGAAAGTGAAACAGGGTAAAGAGGGTTTGGAAATAACAACTCCATCATTGGCAGCACAGCCCTGGGCAGCCATCACGGCAATGTTGGCTGAGTTCAGCTGTCAAGAGGCCCCGGAGAACTGACTCTTGGGTCATTTTCGACAAGGTTGAACATGAAACCTCAGGTCTCCATGAGCCACATGCAGGTTTTGGACAACACTGTGGGCAATAATTATCTCTGCTCAGTAGGAAAGCTGAATTTTTTGTCAACAAGAAGAAGAGCAAGTCATTGGAGAGAGGGAAGAGGAACAGGCAGAGCATAGCAGAGCCTTTAAATTTTAACACAGGGCACTATTGGTCCTCAGAGGTCAACAGATCCAAGCAAGTTCACCTTGTCCAGTTGATGTGTACAAGTCATAGATGTGTATAGAGTACACGTGAGTTATCCTAGGTCTATCTTTCTGCAGCCAGCCTTCTGGAAGAATCACATTATTTAAGTCTTGTATAAAAAACTCATTCTAAATGTCCTTTCTTGGGTTAAAGATCAATACTGTTCTTCTCGACCTAGCTCTGAGGAACCTCCCACATAACTAAACATACAGGATTCCCTACAAGCAGTGCCTCCAGCTGATGCCAATAGGATGGCATGGAGGGAGGACGGATGGTTCCAGATTTGACAGCTAAAGGTAAGGAGGAGAGGGAAGGTAGAACACATCGCTATTTCAGAATTTTAGGGTGAGCTATTTTTACCGGATTATGAAATGGGATGAAATGCCTATAGTTTTCTTAGCCTGAACAAACGCGTTCATCAGGCCCCTTTTCTTCAAAGAATACTGCATGCAAGCATCCGTAGGTGCATGGCCCCCTATGTCCTATAGACGATACAGAGGTTCAGTGTTAGACATACACTTACAAAGTACCCTGAACTGCCATCTAAACAAGCGTATCAGATTTGCAGCACTCTGATATTCTGTGCTCCAGATCAGTCCTGGGTGAATTCGTCCCCACGGCTCACCCATTTTTCTATTACAGCTAATTCAATTACCTTAGACTCTTATCTTCCTACCAGTGAGCACATATGTCATCTTCCTCATGCAAGTTATTCTGTAGAGAAGTTAATGAGCATATTTATGTGAGAGATCTTAGGGAACAAAGTGTTTATGGGCACAGGAGTTTATTATCTTTGTGGTAAGCAAGGCAATATATTGATGGACAAGATGAATGAGTGTAATTTAAACAAATGAAAAGGAAGCATGAATGAGTGTCTGAAAAACGCTAAACATCACCCCCAGTTCGGACTGCAAATAGCACAAAGAGAAATGCTCTTGGAAGCAGAGGGTTGACACTGGAGAAAGCTTTTGGACACAAATTTTCACCCTTTCCAGAAGAAAACTGTGCAGAGTGCCCGTTGCTGATGGAGTTTCACACCCAGCAGGTGCCAGTGGGCTCTGACGATGCTCACCAGAACTCTCTACTTGAATCATGCCCAGACTGTGCTTTTGCCAAGAAAGGTTGGACCAGATGATCTTCAAGGTCCCTTCCAACCTGGTATTCTATGATTCTGTGATTCATAATTCTATGATTCTAAGATTTAAAGCTAAAACTTGCCTCAAACTGGTTCTCACTAAAACTGGTTGTGAAGAGAGGAGAATCAGTCTTTTCTTGAAGTTGAACTAGTTACAGAAATTGCTTAGAATTGGGAGAGACAGAGGATGTTAGCAAAGCTGAAGGTACCTGCAAGCCTCACTCAAGGTGGCTCACTGCAGGCAAGTTACTCCACTGAAGACAGTGTTGGAAAATGCACCCGGAGAGTTTGTCAGCTTACCCAAGTAGTTCCAACCGAAATCATTCTGGTGCAATTATTCCCTTTCTGCAGCTGCGTGGAGGCTTATTTTCCAAGCTGGCAGTGGTGAATTCAGCTTCCAGATTCAAACAGCGAAATGGAATCCAATAACTGCTCATACGAGATGCTTGGGAAGAAGCCTGATGACTGAGTTACATTTGAAAAGATGAGGAGGGCGAGACCCGTGCTAGCTGAGAGTTAATCCTGCTCCAGCACCATAAAATTGAAGAGAAAAGGACAAATGCATGCTCTGAAGAGGACTGCCAAAGCCCACCAGAAACAGCGCAGAGGGCAGGGATGAATGCTCTGGGACTCTGTAGGCGCACCCCAGCAAGTGCCTCTGCACCCACACCACCAGTAGGGCTGGGGAGAGGGGAAGGTCAGCACTGGGTTAATTCATGGGATGAAGGAGGAAGGAAAAAGAGGGAAGATAACCAGTCTGTTTGCTCTGGGACCCAAAGCAGCTCTTAGCTGCTCTAAATAGCTCTGTGTGGGATTGTCAGTGTAGTTGATGCTGGATTATTACAGCAAAAATTAGCATTATGAGAATATATTCAAGGACAGGAGAGGGATGGGGCAAACCAGCGTCTGGTAAAACAGCTTTGTTGCGAGGCATCTTTTACTCAAGAGTAAACATTTGTTCCTCCAGACAAGAAGTCATCCCAGCTAAAATCCCCCATACTAAAAGGAGCCTATTTCCTCTCCCACTGGGAGGGCACATTGCAAAGACATTCAAAAGGACATTGGGTGTTCGTTACGGAAAGCAGCATGGCAGGCCCAGGGCTTCTCCTGCCCAGGAAGGTCCTAACTTCGGTCACGTCCCTTTCTGAATGCAACAAAAACAACAGGCTCCTGCCTGCAATATTCAGCATACAATGGCAGAATTACATTCCTATACGTTTAGGACACGTGTGTGGAGCTGGACTCTGGATTTCCATTTCACTGGACAGTGCTCTACAGGCATGGGCGTACTCAGGCCACTGCAGGCATTTCAGCTCCTCTCCCACAGCTGGGACTCTGCAGGACTGCTGCTGTCAGCCCAACGATTTGTCTAGGGGAAACCAGAAAATGGGAGCTTAGGAGCTGATTAGATAAATCGCGTAGTGTTTCCAAGGAAAATTAAACTGTCCTTTGCAAATAAGGGTACGTCAAAGATAGATGATTGCTTATCACTTTCCACTAATGCTTGCATTTTATACCTTCTCACTGGGTGCCTGTTCTGCTCTTTAAGAACATAGGTGAGCTGGGGCATCACTGCCTATTTCTCAGCATTTGACTAGGGCCTAATTAAGTGAAGCCCCAATATTAGCTCATCCCTTGACACTGCAGTATAGCACAAGGAAATAATATTCATTAGACAGCCACTATAGCTTTGCATACAAAGAAAGCAAAATGGATGCACTTGTTCATAAACAGAAATGTTTCCTCTGATTATGGGTTTCCTCCCTGCTCATTGCAAACAACTGTCAACTATTTCTGCATATAGGTATATTAAGATTACTCATCACTAAGTTAACAGCAAGGTGATCCACAGTTGCTTCAGTAATTCGGGTTTAGAGTTATTACAGCAGCACGAGCCAGAGGATTAAATGAAAAGGAGGGTGTATGCTAAGCACAGGAAAATATTATATGCAAATTGTGATTATTCATGACTGAGTCACAAAAAATATGTATTCAAAATCTGTCATGATTTAAAGTTTTAACAATACAATGCTGTGAATTTATGTAATGACTTTCATTGGAGGATCTCGAAATGCTTTGGAGGCACTGAGATGAATGCAAGATAACGTCAGTCTCACAGGGGGGCTTTGGGTGCGTTGCTTTCCAAATCAGCAGTTAGAGGGGGGTGATGCACTTGGGATTTGAAGTGAGGGATAAGCTAAAGGACATAGGAAGGGTCAGCAGAGGCTTAACGGTCAGTTAAACAAGATGGGACCTTCAAACATGGGGACAGACGAAACAGTGCTAAGGGCAGTCGGCAACGTGAGAGGTACCACGCGCTACGTGTTACACCCTGTGGAGCGAGTGTCCCCAGCCAACACTTCTGAGACTGTGTATGTCTGCGTGCTTATGAGGATGTCATGCCAGGGTAAGCTGAAATGTGTCGTAATTAGCAAAGATCAGCTACTGTTGCCTCAATTATCTTTTCGTAACACCTTGCACACCAGTTATCTCCCACCGCTACATCAGAGAAACGGATGGGAAGGTTCCTCAAAACAGTGGCTCCCAGGGGTTTGCAAGACATTAGAATGTGAAAAAACAAATTGCAAACTTAAAAAACAAAAAAATCACACAGACTCTTCCCCCACCTCCTGCACAGACATGCAGGACTAACAAGCAAATAAATGGAAAAAGTGAAAACCTCAACATTCAAAACCTAGCCCATTTTGAAATGAAAACCATTGTGAAAAATGGCATGAGGTGATACTTTGTGGTCTGAGCAACAAAACAGGCTGGCAAAGAGGGATCTGATGTCCCCAAACAGATTCAGCCTCTGTTGATCCTGACAGATGTATTTCTAATATCCTTTAAAACATCTCAGTGATAGGGTACTTAAAATTATATCCAATTTCTTTCTTCTCTCTGATTACATCACAGTAAACAGCAAACAAATACGTTGCAAACACAATAACACATTAAAAACTTACTCACTAGTCAAGTGTTATTAGTGTCAGCGAAAACATGATGTTGCCCATCACTCATCACAAGAAGAAAGCCCTTCCCCAGAGAGAGCACAGGAATTTTGCAGCGCTTCCCTTCATCCATTTCCACACAGGCTGAGCAGGGATGGTGGAGTGGGCACCAGTGTTAGAGGACGTGGTGATGGACACATTAACCACTGTCTTTCTGGGACTTCCTGAGAGCTCTCATACCGTCTGATGAGACAAAGCAGCCTGAAAGATAAAGACTACTCCAAGGTGTATGTTCTTCAGCTGGAGGAACTATGGACTGCCAGGCCCTATACACAGAACTTTCTTCTACCTAGTACACATTTGTTAAGATGAAGAAGGAAAAGAACAGAACAAGGATTTGAATGTTTCCAATAATGATGCAAAATAGAATATTATAATCTTAGAAAGCTAAAGATGGGAACTGAGATTTTATTGATAGGAGATACATTTTTTAGAATGCAATAAAACATAACTCCACTGCCTGATCCAGAGCAAAACCAATGGTGTGTTGAAACTATAGATTGATAAATGCCTATTGATAATGGTGGCCTTAGCATGAGGAGATCCCAGTTTCGCATAAGATTCTGCCAGGGAAACAATTCAGTTACAGTGACAATGTGTGTTTCACGTTTGTGTTTGGTTTCATGAAAACATCCATAGCAGATGCTCAAGGTAAAGTATTTCAGAATTTAAACTTTTTTCTTAGAATCGTAATTTTCTAAACATGTTTTTGTCTTTCTCTGTGTCTAGCTGAGAAAATCATTAGCAACATTTATGCCACCAAGTCTGTCCCTGTGGTGAGCCTTGCTCCCAGAAACATGTCTTCTGACCCAAGAAAATACTCAGAGGGGACAACAGAAACCCACAGGACACTGCCTGGTAGGACTGCTTTAGGAACACAAACATGGCTGTTGCTGAAAGACAATGCTTCAAAGTACCTTCGATGTCTAAAATATTTTATAATGTAGGTATTTGAACTTCCATAATAGCTTTCATCTATGGTCTTCAGAGACCAAGCAAGGATTAGTGCAGTAGCCAGTCCTGAAAGACCTATATGTTTAGCTCTCTTCTGTACAAAGAATGTCTTTCAGGCAGTCTATGTGTGGCTTTTTGATAGTCAAAGCTGTGAGGAATCATGCTCCCAACTACTGTTGGCTAGCCAAATCTAACAAGGTTCTAGCAATGTCTTACCAGACATGAAGATAATCTGTCACTTACGGACAGCAGGCAGATCCCAGCGTGTCTTCTGCATGCCACAAAGTGTCGACACCAGTTTAGGTGTCTGTCTTCTCTTTCCTCAGATAAATATAGACGACACAGGATCTAAAAAATTACTGCAGTGGCCAGCTGGGTTGGTGTGCACACCCCATGGTGACTTCAGACATAGATGATGCAAAAGACTCACAGAGATTTAACACCCTGAAAAAGCCTAGAAACCACTGACAAACTGATGTACCTTCCTTCCTGTCTGCAGACAGAACCATGTTATATTTTCAGGTGAGAACAGACGTACTGGACAGCTTTGAACTAATATATAAAACAAAGGCCTGTATTATGTACCAAACAGATTGGTTGGGAGAACTGGGAGCTGCCACCAGTGATGCCACTGGGAGCTGCAAGTGTTTGTCCCAGGGCAGTGTTCTCAGTGATGGTGTTCTCAACATCCAAATGTTGGAGAGAAACTCTCCCATTAGCCTTGGTGCTATCCGACTGCAGCAGATCTCGATGGCGAGCTCTGCTGCCAGTGGTATCTTTGTGATAGCCACCTACTAGCTATGACTAATAACTGATCAATAGCTTGTGTTATGAGACAGATGGACCCATTACAATCCAGCCTGCTTGGCCTCTGGCTCTTAACTCTTAACCTCAGCTGATATAAAATATTCAACAAAATTCTGTGTTAGACATTGGCACAACCCTGTATTTCTTTCCTGCCATTAACAAATGTCACACATTTGTCAGTAGCACAAATTATCACATGCACCGCACCCCAATGGATGCCACGTTTGTTGAATGTGTTGGTAAAGAAACACTAGAATGGCTCTTCACCAAAATCCAATGTGGAGGTTATGGGTAAGTGAAGAAAAACAAAATTAACTTGGGGTGTGTTTCTACCAGTATTTTCTTACAACAATTGAAACAAGGAAACAAAGGTCAGGCACAACTGACCCTGATGAAGTTTGGCAAAGTTTAGTCATTCCAAATGACAAAGGGCCCCCAAATGCCTGCCCAAAGGAGCGTAGGTTTGCACGTTTGCTGCGGCATGGGGTGCCCTTCATAAGAGATCTCTACAGAGGAGGCAACAAGCCTGGCCCCACAGGACAAAGGTGGTACTGTGAGAGATAGGAAGGTGTAGAAACTCACCAGTGGCTTGAGTTCTCCAGGGCACAAACTTTATGTGCACATTCAAACCGTGATTGTATGTGTACCGCAGTAATTCAAACCTGAAACTCCTTTTGCTTCTGCAGTCCACATGAGGACTGGTCTTCCTTGGGCACAGGCTACACCTCACTTCGACACTCAAGCATCGCCAAGTCTTCCTGATGGGTCTTGCAAGGTAGATAGGATGGGGAATAGTGAATGAAAACATGGCACACACATCTCAAAAACCTTCATCATTGCAAAGTTACTTTCTTTTCTCCTTTCAGTAATTGTCTGTATGTGCACATATACATGAGTAACACTCTCCTTCCTCCCCAAACATGGATATTCCTCTAAGGTGCCCTTACACTGTGGAGTAATTTGCAGGTGAGGGAATGGTTCAGTGCAATTTGCACATGAGTTTCACAATCAACACCCTCTCCCACAAGACACAGGTCTGGTGTGCACTAGCAGTAGAAGAACTGAGGGAGGCAGACCAGCAAGAGCAACTCTTCATCCTTTCTAAGTTTGTGCTCACGCAGAGGTGAATGCAGTGGCACTGGGTTGCTCAGCTCTTCAGTGAGAACAGTAACTCCCTCGTTCATCACTCCATATTAATTGCTTGTTTGCCAAGTCATCTGCTTGGCTTCCTGCAACGTATTTCAATTTTTTCCACTCACCTGTAATGGAAACAGCTATTGCCTGACAATAAGTGAACCCCTCACATCTATCCCCCCAGAAACAAATAAGGCAGAGAGGTGCTAAATGAAAATTGAGGGACTTCTGCCATCGTGTTTCAAACCTATCTCACTGACCAAAATAATAAGTAAACAGAAAAAGAATGGTGAGAAACTATTTACGATGGTGGTTTTCAGTGGAGTGTTTCTGATGAGTTTTATTAATTATTGAATAATCTCATACATTATTCAAGCTTTTCCCGCAGTTTATGCTATCATCAAACACCCTTAAGGACCAGACTCAATCAGTCAGCACCCTGTGCTCCTGCCTCCTGTGTGAATGGTGGGCTTGCATGAAGGTAGAGAGGGAACCTCTCTGCGCCAAGGCTCTGCTGGCTGCTGTTTCTCCTGCTATCTTGTGTCTGAGAAGCTCTTCTTGGATTATTTCCAGTCACTCTCCCGACCCCACGCAGCAGCACAACAGTCTGTATTAAAATGCAGAAGATGTAGATACGAATCACTTCTGTCTGCTCTCTTTTTTCCTCTGAGGGTTTTGTACCATGTTCCTCGTCCTCTCACCTGAGCGCTCAGGCTGAAGCATCCCCACAGCTTGGAACCTGGATATGAATCTGGATGATCTGTGCACTTGCGGCCACAAAGACAGGTTGGACAACTCACACCCACGATCTGCAGACCTACAGCTTTCTGGTTCTTAGTTTTTCAGACTGGGAATCATGTCGATTAGAAACAGAGGCAAGAAGTGAGAGAGAGAGGGTAGAAAGAGAAAACAATGTTCTGTGAAATGGACCATCTTTCAAGCATTTTTTGACGAAACATTGTCAGATACACAGACTTAGAGACAATGGTTTTAGTTGTCAATTCAATCGTATTTTTGCTGGGCAAGAAGCTCTTGGACTTGCAGTTTTGGGGAAGATTCTGATGCTTGGGGTTCACTAAACTGAGAATCAAAATTAGATCAGTCAGACCACACAATTAGACCAAAATAGGTGCAGGTTTCTACATGCGGGGTGAGTTAAAAAAAGAAGCTATGCTGATAGATTTTTCTTAGAACTGGTGATTCGCCAAACTTGCCTTGCAGCTGGAACTACTTACGCTCTCCTACCTTTACTAAGCCTCATCCTTGCCATCTATCCATTTCCATAATGGCCTGGGCAACCATGATTCTGGTCTTATTTCATTCTTTACCTATAACTAACTCAAGGATAGTAGAGAAACACATCCTTGATAGTAGTATGGAGTACACAACGACAAGTTATTTTTTCAGGGCTTACTAAGGTTTGATGAATTTTATCACCTGATCAGCCATTTTGCAGTGGAGCAGCTGCAGACCGTAACCTATTAGGCAATTGCACCGGATTTCCACAATAAAGTGGGTGAGGAATTCCTCCTGGAAATGTGTAACCAGCCCTGCCTTTTACATCAGATCAGCAAGGAAGCCAAAAAGAGTCCAAGAGTAAATGTAAAGGCAATGTTTTCATATTATCTTCTACACATTTCAGTAACAAGTATTTAATCTTTTGTAAAAACAGATGAAACCTAAGCAGCAATGAATATTGAGTGTAAAAGTGATATAGCACTTAAGTGATTCCTGCAACCTGCAGTTCACTCAGGATGTCGGAACTTCATTATAAAAGCCGCAAGGGACTAAGACTGTAATATCTGTAAGGAGACACAATGTATTGTGTAAGAAATTGATAAAGCTGAAAAAACAAGATATATATACAAAACCACTTCCTCACACCTGGGACTTTTCTGGATGCTTTAGTAACTAATCCCACGCGTTTTACGTTTACATTTATAAACAAACAGTGATATTGCTCAGCAAATCCATTTGCCGAACAGAACAAATTGTGAGAAACTACAAAAAGTGGGTAACCAGGAAGCCTGTTTATCACTGAATGCAGCATTTCCGAGCTAGAAGCCCAAAAACGCAACAGGTTTACATGAAGTACAGCCATAGCTTTTCTAGCCATTAACACAAATCTGTGGTGTCCTCTTAACTTCAGGTGCTAGAGCACAAGCTAAAGATTGCATATTGCAGCTTTACATGCCAGTCCTATTCACTCCTCACCTAAACTGATGTGGATCCATTGATTTTGGTGAAGGTATTCCTGATTTATACCAACAGAAGGGATACAACCTGCCTTTGGTTTCCAGATGCAGCGTAATAGCCCACATTTATCTGGAAGAAAACTTGAAGAGCACTTCCTGAAATTCTGACACTTCTAAAACTGAAAACCCACTTTCAATATTTCATTAAATATTAATTTAATACAATGACAAATAAAGAATGAGTTGTCTTGACAATTTATTCTAGATGTGTTCAAAGTTGGGAAACTTTCCGCACAAGCTGGAACTATTGAACAATTGAAGGGTCTTCCAAAAATCAAATCTGTTGTTTGTATGCGTAAACACAATTAAGGGTCCTAGTGTTTTTCTGTGTTCTTTAAAACAATTGGGATCGTCAAGAACAATCCTCTTCCCTGCCTGAGAATTAATGGCAGTGTTTGGAGAACTGCAAAATCCTCCACTGTTTCTGCCGCTGTGACCTTTACTAATTTGTGATCTCCTAAAACCTTCTCGATAAGCTGTGGATTCCTGGGTAGACACTTTAAATACAAAAACCAATAACTTTGCTTTTCACGTGTTGAAAGCACCGTGTTAGATATATGGAGCAATAAAAATAACTTTAAAAGGATAGCAAGAAAAATATTTTCAGTGCAAGCCAATGTTCAAAGTGAAGTGATGCTGTACATTTACCTGCCTGATGATGGTATTCTAGACTCAAAACCAAAAATCAGTCTGAGAGAGACAGTGCCTTTGGGCTGCAGGAGGCTTTGAAATGTCAGCATTGAGATGTTTTCTATTTATGTTTTGGCTAGTGTTTCGTGAGGTCGGACATTCTTCTTGAGTTCATTGACTCGCATCCAGAAATGTCATTAGCAAAAAAAGCTTAAGTGGAGTATTCCTGGGCCTGACTGACCATAAGGCTTGAGAAGTGGTCGCCTTTGCTTCCTCTGCTGCGGGCTCCAGCTAAAAGCCCGTTCCCATGTATCAGAAGACACAGAGACAAAATCCACCTAAAGCCAGATTGCTGAGCATCTATTGATTTTAATGAAGTTTTGACAAGTCAACTTGGAAGAGAACCTTCTCCCGTGCCCTTTGAATATATGTTGTAAAATCAATCTATACTGACAAAATAAATAGCCTCTTAAGAGTCCATTATAACCATTACTGCTACTTAGAATAAAGGAGTACGATAATGTTTGTTTGTACAGCTAATCAGTGTTGCAGTTCTTACTAATGTTTCCTGAGTAGTTGCTGTATTGGAGTGTTAATCATGGTTTTTCTGATGATTAGCAGTTGCTTGAAAAAACCACAAAGCAAATAAGATAAATACTCTCAAACCAAAGATTAAAGGGAAAAAGAGTAATGGTCATCGTTCTATTGAGTGTTAAGATTCACCTTAAATTTTTGAGAGACTGCTTGGGTGACACTGTGTGGGTTTTTCCTGAAAACAAAAAAAAAATCTTTTCAAATAGATAAAGTTTTTATGTTGAGCTGTGAAATTACTTAAAAGGCAGTTTTCATCTCCAGAGCACTGAGACAGAGCATGGACCTGTGCTGATCACACGGCGAAGGATCTGGCATTGGTCCTGATTTTTGTGATGTGCTAAATACATCTTGGAGGGCAGGACCCCATTACTGCCTCCGCCACCAAACACATCACTGCCTTCAGGTAGCTGGATTTGGCCGTGCCAATTTGACAGATGGGGAACCCAGCGCAAGTGATTTTTAAAATGTGCCCAAGCTAGCAGAGGAAGTCACGGCTAGTAGGAGGACCGCAACCCAGGAAATCTTGGTTCTGGTTCAGGGATCGCAGCCTTAGCCAATATCCATCTCAACACTTCAGTAGTATGACTGCTGCAGACAAATCATCATGTTCTTCCTCGCACCACTCCTGCTGCTACAAAACACTCAATGTCTTATTAAGCAAAGCGTATTTCAAGCCTGTCATTGATTCAGGGCCTGCAGTACAAGCACCATATCATCTATCTTCCTTACAAGTGGGAAAAATTCCTGGACTCTATTTTCTCTCCATAGAAACTACAGAATAGAAGCCAATGCAATTGATGAAAAGCGCTGGTATCATGTGGACAAGAACAGGGCACATATTCAGCCCCTTCTTCAGCCATTCAGTCTAATGGGAAATATGCATCTGTGTGGACCACATGACTGGGGCCAAAGACTGGATTTAATATATCCGCAGCCCCCTGACTTCCCCAAGGGAATTGTCAGTTACCAGTGTGAAACAGAAAAGATGCTGATCACCTGGGCCAAACTCCGCTGCTATTTGTGTCAGAACAGTATCCCTGATTGCACTTGCTTCCGAGCGAGCGTGGGTTGAGTTTGGCCCTGTGTCCTCAGTTCCCTGAGTTGTCTTTGAACCACAGGAGCAATGCTTCGGGATGGTTAGTTGGGCAATTGCTCATGGTAGGAAGATCTGCAGTTCTTCTGATATTAAGGCATTGCAAATACTGAAAGAAAAGAAATCTGTGTTGTATTTTTTTGGCATACAATGCCTAAAGCCTTCTCTCTCATTCTGTCAGGAACCAAGAACTATGTATACAGATGGTGCAATTTATTATGTTCTGTACTGTGACCAAGTGCTGAAATACCTTCAGGAAATCACCAGAAAGCCTGAAAAGCTTTGCTGTCTCTTGTGAGTCCAGCTCACTAAAACTATAATTGAATGAGCACAATATATTAAGCACTGCATGTTACACAGTAGACTTACAGAAAAGGACGTCATCTTTTTCAGCATCATTACAAGAAAAATATTTGCTGTACAATTACTGCCTGTACCCAAGGTCGTAATGTCTCTGTCTCTCTGTATTGTGCCCTTACAAACCCCCAAGATGGGGATGTACAAATGAATGTCTAGGCTCAATGGGTCTACCTCAACTCAGATGTAACCCCATCAAATTCCACTACGCTGATTTCGCTTGTAAGATGTTGCCGGGCCTGATAGTCCTGACATTTAAACCAGTGTCTGCTGGGGCTGAAATGAATGCAGGTTGGTGTAATGGTGGTATGAAAAGGGAAAATTTTAGCCCTGTATAGGCTGAGAAGTTAAGATATTTCTATTCCTGCTTCACTGGGCAGATTTTTATGAAACTTGTTTATTAAACTCGGCTCGGTCGGTGCCAGAAACACAAAGAAAAACTAAAATCAGTGTCTTCAAACTCATTCATCTCTCAGTATGAAATATGAACCCAAGGCCCAATATTTTGTTTGAACCCATTTGTGTACTGCATTCAAAACACTGAAAACAGGACCCCTGTGTCATAGACCCAACAGTGGGCATCCTGGTACACACCAGACCAACTTGCAGCAACAACTGCCATTCACACAGCAGCTGTTTTGCTCATTAACTGCTTCACTGGAAATGAAACCATCTTCACCTTTTATTTTCTCCATTTTCGTCTTTGCAGGGAGGCCAGGCTGCAGTGGCTTGATATTAGGCGATTCTTTATCCACTTCCCCACAAGCTTGTTAAACGTTTCCGTGTGCTTTGTTATTACGCAGAAACACGAATGTCACGAAGCTCTTCCTTATTACCTCCCGCAGACACCGGGCTGGAGCCATGGACCCGACAACTCCCGTCTGTCGCAGGACAAGCCCTCGCATCACTCTGGGGCAGAAAAAAAAACCCCAAACCAACCCAACCCAAACCAAAACCCACCAACCCCGAAACCGCCAATTCGGGATGAGGCTTCTCCAGGACACGGGGCTGATCCCTCGCCTCCCCCTCGGCTTGGCCCCGCTCCCGGCTGCGGGGAGGGCGCGGGGGGCGGCTGCGGCGGCTCCCGGGCCCGCCGGAGCTCCCCGAGCCGCCCCGGGGGACGCCCCCGCCTGGGGCCAGCCTCGCCGGGGCCGAGCGGAGGGAAGCCGCCGCCGGGAGGAGCCCGGGCGCGGGTGGAGGAGAGCCGAGGGGAGCCGAGCGCGCAAGGGACTGCCTCGATGGGCTTGAAAAATCACTGCAGCAGCGGCGGCGGCGGGCAGGGGGGAGATGCGATCCCCGGGCTGCGCTGCCGCGCCGCTCTCCCCGCCGCTCCAGCGCCGGCAGCGCCCCCGGCCCCTCTGCCCCCGCGCCCGACGCCAAACTTTTTCTGCCGCCCGCTCCCCTCCCGGGCTGTGAGGGAGCCCCGGGCTCTGCGGTGAGCGCCGGCGGGGG
>VZSC01006805.1:219460-240101 GCA_013398225.1 Steatornis caripensis | reverse complement strand
GGGGGGGGGGTGGAGGCAGCTCTCCCCGCCGAGGCAGCCGCGACTTGCAGGGTGCTGGGTTTTCCCGACCACCATTTCCCCTCCCCACCCGCCCATCTCCCTGCCTCCCTCCTCCCCTCCTTCCCTCCCTCCCTCCTGCCCTCCCTCCCCTCCAGAATTAAAGTTGGGACAGTCGCGCTCCGGGGATGGGTGCGAGCCAACGCCTCTGCTGCCGGCTCGCTCTGCTCCCTCCCCAGGTCGCCCGGAGCCCGCGCCCCCGCCCGCCCGCGCAGGAGGGATGCTGCTCCGGGAGCTGCTGGGGCTGCTCCGCTGCTGCTGGCCCTCCCTGCTGCTGCACTGTGCCCTCCACCCGCTCTGGGGCTCCGTCCANTTGTGCTGCGCTGAGCCATCCTTCCAACTCAGCTGTGCGTAGCCTTTTCTATTCCCTCCTGGTCGGCCGCTGCGGGACGGAGCGCGTAAGGGGCGGGCGGGCGGCTGCGAGCCCCCGGCGGCGCGGGGCTCGGTGTGGTCTGTCAGAGCAAGGTGTAGTTGACTTTCTTCGGCGCGCCGGCAGCCAGAGGGTTCGTGAGAGCGTTTTGCTGTAGGTGGCAAGATGCACAGAAAGAAGCAGTGCACGGAGCGAAGCTCCGCCGGTCTAATTTTGGTAATGTTTTGCCGTGGGTTTTCGGTGTTGATCGAGGATTGAGGATTCTTTAGCTAACGGGCTGAATTAGCTTTTGCCAACTCCGACGCTGTGGTGTTGTGTGACCTTGATCGTAATGTGGGGTGACGAGCCAGATGGACTGGAAGGAACTGGTGTACGGTGAGGGAGAGCGCCCGTCCGGTTCGGAGAATCAGAACGGCAGCAAAGCTCAACTCAAATGCGTCACCTTGATATTTTAAAGTTTATTTATAATATGTGTGTTCAGAGGAGTGATTGATGAGCCAGCCAAGTGCCGTTCAAGAACAGAACAATTGCAGTTTCTTTCTTGGAGAAAACACAGTGGAGACTCCACGTCTTTTACTCCCTGTTCTAAACTTAGTGACTCCCAAGAGATTAAACAGAGATGTTGTTTGTTTTAGCGTCTTGTCTCTTGCCGTGAATGACAAAGAGGATTTGTGCTCCTTACAGATTAAAATGAACAGAAATACAACAAAAACAACCTCCTTTAAACCAGTGCCCCTGTCATAAAAACCTCCGCCAGCGCTACCTTCCTGCTGTCCTGCTCAAGTATTCAGGTAGCTAAGCATAAGTTAAAACTCTTAAGTGCATTTTTAAGGGAAGCACAGCTGTGTAAAAAGACATGCCTTCTGCAACCTCTCCCCTATAATCAGTCAGTCAATCAAGCAGACAAAAAAACTTGCATAAACATCCTTCTGCCAAACTACTCAGGTGATCTAAGTCGATCTTTCAAAAATAATTACATTTATAAGAATTGAAACAGACTCTGAGAAATGCAAAAGCCAAGGGGCACAGCCTTTCATTGCAATAATTTCCAAGTTTTATTATCACATTCTTCATCTATACTCGTGCTATTGCCTGCCATTCTGTGTAAGGACGATCAATAAGTCCGTTCATACTCAAGCTTTTTTCCAGCTCTCCCAAACCCAGGATGTATCTAAGGCTCCCATCAGCAGGTACCAAGGGGAAGGGCAGGTGTGGAGCGCTCACCGGCATGCGGGACTTCCTGTGGCTGAAACTCCCTCATCTTTGAATCTCTCCCATTACTCCCTTCCCCGTGTTGAGTCATAATCCCTGCTCTTATCTTCAAAGTCTCACAAGCCATACTCTCCTCAACTAATCCCGTAATGTCCTGTCATGTCACCCTCCTGCCCCTGCTCCATCTATAGCAGCCGTTGTGTTTTCTGACTCCTCTTCCCCCAGCCCCTCTTCACTTGTTCATCCATGTGATGACTTATGTGTGGCATGGCCTTCCCTCCCACATCTTTGCATTCCCTCTTCAGGCCCTGCCTTGAAGCACTTAAGAGAATCAGTCGGATGCTAATCAGAGGAGAGGCATTTATCTTATTAAAAAAAAAAAAACAACAACCAAACCAAAACCCTCAGTCTTTTCTTATTTGCATTGTAGCCAGCACTGTGACAAGAAGGAAGGGACGATTCTGTTTGAGGCTTTTGACATAATTAAAAACAAGAGCAGAAAGTGTCATGATAAATAGTGGGGTCACGTTTTTTCTGGTTTCATAAACATGGATCTGGATTAACTCTGATGTGAATTATGCAGAGTTGTCCTGGGATTTACGCAGGGGTGTTGAGATCTCGTATCTGTAGACCGCTTCCAAGAGACAAAGCTCTTGCCACATCAGCAGGCGTTTAGAGGCCTCTGTGCCTTTTCAGTCAACTGCACTTTTCTTTTCAAGCTTTCCTCCTTTTACCTGATTCAAAAAGTCACAAGAGGGCCACCCTCTGGGGACTGTACTAATCCTCTCTTCCCATCCCACTCTATAGAGCATGCTCGTGGACTGCGCAACCCCATGGGACTCTACTGAAATACTAAACAGCTCCGACCACATGCAGATTTATTCTTCCACTCTATGCAAAGCAGGACTAGGACCACTGTTTCTGAAGGAAATCTTGGATTAAAAAGAAATACTTCACAGGCACAAACTTCAACAGACAGACTGCAAGTCTGCAAGACTGCAGTACCTCTTCCTGTTTGCTTTTCCCTGGACGTTTGTGGATCACATCTTAATTTCCCTGAGTATTTAAAAGCATTTGTCCATTTTTTTGCAAAGTATGTTGATATCAAACGCACAAACCCATAAAGTCAACTCTTCATGTCTTTTCTGTGCAGGGTGAAAAACACATCAGCTTGAATTCCAGGCAATAACATATATGTCCAAACTGGCTGACTGCTGAGTGTGTTAAGAAAGCCTCACGCCAAACAAGCAAATAAGTTTTAGACAGGCCAAGGAGATGTTTGTGGCACCTGCAGCACCTGGAAGAATGGCTGGAAGGTGCAGAAGTTACAACGAGGGAGCAAGCCCTGTGTGGTCCATCTCCAGAGATGACCCCGTGCCAAGGCAGCCTCTGCGCTACAAACCGCCTGGCCGCCCAGCGGGTGTCGGGTTAGCCATTATCTGCAAAGTGCTTCCAAAGCCATTCTGGGGCCATGGTAGCGTCCTGCAGAACAAACAAGCAGTAAAGTTTAAGGCTGGACTCAAGTTAGCAGAACTGGCTGGGGAAAGATTAGGCTCTTCCAACACGCCTTTTTTCTCCTGCCATCTCCTGTAAAGGCAGCTTACCTTGAATTGCAGACAGTAAGATAGAAACATGGAGTAATTTATTTCATCATCTTCTGCCAGAGATTGTTCCCTAAAGCATATTTTCTAGTGATTTGTTCTACTTACCTTTAGAAGACACAAGTAATAGCCTTCATTCCTTTCATAAGAAGACTAATAGACATCAACAGTGGGATTTTTTTTTCTTGAGAAGGAGCCAAATGTCTTTTCTTTTTTACTTAATTCTATCTTGCTACTGCTAGTTAATCTTCTTGCAGCAGTCCTTGACTATTTCTCTCCTCCTCGAGGCTCTCGACCTCGATTCGTGTCATTCCTTTTCCTGCTGGATTTCAGCCAACTTACAATATCTTTGTTATTTTAAACTAACCCTCTAAGACAACCCCCTGGCAAGCTAATATCTCTGTTCCTACAGGTGTCTTCTAACAACCAGACATTTTACTGAGTGACAAGAGAAAGGAAACAAATAGATGATAAAGGACATGCTTTTAAATGTCAGTTCTTTCCCAAGCATTTAAAAATTATCGTGGGGAATTTTGATAAAGGTTCAGACTAAGGTATTGAGATACAAAGCAACTTCTTTTTTTTTTTTTTCCAGAAATAATATTTTAAAAATACACAGGTGCAGGGAGTGGCTGGGCATGTATAGGGTTAATCTTGTCTCCAAAGTAATTGAGAAAAATACCCACTGGTTTCTGAGAACACTCTATTAACAGCCTAAGGTAGGAGAGCCTCCAGAGATTTAGAAGCAGTCAATAGTTCTAAAAAAAGACAGAGCAAGCCTTTGGTTCTGGTTGATGTCACGTTAGAGTAATAAGTCAATGTAGCTTTTCCATGCCAGCACCATCTTCAGACTTACATACACAAAGCTGGTTCTGGTCTGCAAATGAAGCTGGCTCCAAGTCTGCTCAATGTTATTCTTCCCTGTCTCCATCCTCTCCCATTGCACTGGCTCCCGTGAGACCGAGCAAGCCGTAGGATCCAGCAGACGGGGAGCTAGGCAGGGGACGGTGATTGTAGCTGGGAGTTATTAGTTGCTTCTTAATTAGCTGCTAGGGCCAGTGAAGAGATGGTGCCCTACCTCCTCTGTGAGCACAGTAAATGTTGTCACACCAGTACGACTAGGAGGTAGCCCAGGTGTGCCTCTGCCACTGCACGGAACAGGCACTTTTGCCACGGGGCTTCTTTGGGAGAGTCCCTAACACCCCAACGCAGCGTGTGAAGAGCGTTGGAAGAGCTGAAACAGCATGGAGGATATTCTGCTGCCTGTGATCACTTACTTGAAAAATAAATAAGCCTGCTTAGCAGACAGATTTATTACCAGCCATGAGGGATTATGAAGCCGAGACACTTTGATTCATTAGAGCATTCAGAGAGTTTGTGTAAGTTCCTGGAAGCTGTCTGGGCTGGTCTTTAACCATTCTCTTACTGTTACCTGATGGTGAAGGGGAAAGTTGGAAAGCACTTGTGCTGAATATTTTTCCCTATGTTTGGTAATAGATTTTGACAAGCTGTGTAAAGAACTGAGTCTTCTGACTTGTGCTGCGCTGAGCCATCCTTCCAACTCAGCTGTGCGTAGCCTTTTCTATTCTTTTCCTTCCTCTCTGTAATATTTAATCAACAAAGCCCTGCCTCCATTTCCCCGAGGCCACAGTAATGCATCTTTCTGCATTTAGAAACCTCCTACGCATGTGAACACGTCCTTGGTTCAGTGATGTTGTTTTAATTAGCCACTTCTTTCTTTCGGGTCAGAAATACATGAAACGACTGTGTGCATCTTTCCTGCAGCCAACAGGCAGCACAGCACCCTTGGTGCCCAACGGTGGGTGGTGGGAGAGGCTCTATGGCTGTTCTGTGGGCTGGGGACAAGGCTTGAAAGGGGAGAGGAGACAGGCTGTGTCCCCAGAGCTGGCAGGGGACGGGAGGCAAAGCTTGGGAGGGAGAGAGGAGGAGGGAGAAGACAACCCCGGTGACCCTGAGGATAAGCACGGAGGCAGAAGATGCCCACCTAAAACAGGTTAGAAAGCATGGCATAAGACACCCTCTTTGTAATGACCAACATATTGTGGAAAAGACTTAATTAAAGATTATGTAAGGCTAGTACTATTAGGACAATAACCCACCCAAGACCAAACTGTACAAGGCCAACACTTGAATGCTCCCATAACTACCCTTAGCTTCAGCAAGACACAGGTCTGTCCCAGGTGGTCTCCTAATCCTACATTCAAAGTGCTCGTTATACAACATGCTTATTCATCTTTTAGGCTTTGTCTCCTTAAAATTGTGTCCAGTATTTTCCATCTGAGTATCAGTCCATTCAAAAAGAGCTGGCTTAGAGACCTCTGAAGTTAACACCTCTTAGAAGCTCCTGAGATGTTCAGTACATTTCCTTTCCATTAGGAACTCAGTCCTCTTCATTTCATACCATTAGATTAGGAATTTTACTGAGTATTCCTTAAATCCCTAGTCATGTGAATATTACTGATGATAAAAAAAATACGCCGTTACTAAATGGTCCTTGTCATGACTGGATCAAGCTATTGAATATATTGTATACTAATACTGCCTAAATCATTGTCCGTGACCAAATGATGCCTACACTTGGGTTCTGCAAAGCCCCATCTTCAGCTTTATTACTAGCTGACACTGCGTGTTACGGAGGCTATAAATCGCAGTCTGTGGCATTTCCGTTTTGACCGTGTCGTTGATGTGGTCCACGGATGAGTAGAATGTGGGCTCCCTCTCCTCTTGGTGGGAAGAGAAACGCTCTGTGAAATGCTCTCTGAACATCAAAGGGAGGCTGGCAAAGCAAAGGAGAGATCTGCTCTGGCTTTCAGTTCTGCCATAAGGAAAATGAACATAATCCTGACCCTAACTGTCTTGTAATTTTTATTAGCTCTCTTTGGCTTGCAGCAACAGCCCTGTGAATAATGCATGCCGCTAGATGGCTTTTCTAAGGAAAGAAGGCTTACGCAATCATATTGTCTGCCGCTACCCACCTTCTCCTTAGCCCATAATAACCCAGAAACCAGCCGGCCAATTTCAACCGAACTTGACAGAGAGAATGAGTTCTTGAAGATACTGTGTTAAGTAAAAAATAAAAACTGGGGACTGTGTAGGGAAGAGACCTCCTTGTCGTGGCCTTAGTGAGGAACACGAGCTCAGTTCTCACTACGGGTCCGAGGTGCCATTCAGGTACTCAAGTCCTAGAAACACATTCAAGGAAAATAAGTTTTCACTGTTTCTTATGCTCATGCAATGACTTGTTTCTTCACAGATCACTCAGGGTGAGCCCCAGAAGCAATGCTCCAAGCCTGTAGCAGAGAAAGTCACAGAAAGCTGCCAGCAAATTTGCCAGTGCAGGCCACCTCCGCCGTTACCACCGCCTCCTCCACCTCCACCGCCCCCAAGGTTGCTAGCGGTGCCAAGTAAGTAGCCGCTGCTACTGTTGTGGTGTACTGAGGGAGGGCGAAACAACAGGGATGCCTGGGCAGATAGAAGGAGCAAGGGTGCGGAAGAGGGCACAGCCAGCTCATTTGGCGTTTTCCACTTAGCAAATAGAGGAAAAAGTGTTCTCTGTAGAGATGGAGATCTGTTTTCTGATCAATGAATAATGCTTGGCTTTTGGAGGAAAGCCAGAGAAATTCCCTCCTTTCATTGTATTACATATGATTCCCTAGCTTTAAATGGTTCCCTAATGCCCTAGTCCTGGGAAATGCTTTCCTACACAGACACAGCACTGTGCTTCCCCTTGCGTTACATGACCTCCTGGTTTTGGCTGTCTTCAGGACACCAGAGCTCTGTTGATTTACCATAGCATTGAGTCAGGTTCTCAGTTGCTTACAACTGTAACAAAAATCAGAGGCATGTCAGATGTCAACGGCAATGAGCAGTTTTCCCACTAACGCACATACAGACTAAGACTCATTTATTTCTCTTCATAAAAACCAGTGCTCCCAGGCCTTAGCCAGTCCATCCGAGCTACTTCTAATTTCCAGCTGTGCATCCTCATGTCCAGCACAGCTAGTGCCCATGGTTCCTGGTGGCTAGCTCTACCAGCTTCATTCCTCGTCAGTATTCCTGTGATCCCTGGTGCACAGATCATTTCTGGAGAGCAATAGCTGTGCCGGTGGGCTCCGGAGAGGCAGTCCCGCTGCAGTGGGACAGAGCTCGCCAGCACTACATGCGCTGGCTGGGTGCAGGGGCATGGGCTGGACCCTGCACAGACACTTCCAGGTCCCAGGTGTTTGGTATCTCAGCAAATCTCCTTAATGCTTCTATATTTTCACAAATTTGTCTCTCCCTAAAATGCTGCCTATTAATTCTTCTCCCTGCTTAGGTAAACTCCCTTGGGAATGGTGCTGCAAACCATACCTAATATCCTTCTCAGTGCTTCCCTCAAGGGAAAAGAAATCGTTAGGTAGCATCGTTTGGCTGTTTGTTGTTATCAGCGCCATCCCCAGATGTGCAGAAGACATGAAGAAGGCTTTTTGCCCAGCTTTTAGCCAGGCAGAGGACAGGCAGAATTTTGCAGTGTGTTTTCTGCCAGAACCATGCTTTGTATTTGTGCCACGCTGCAGAAATTTAAGGCAAAGGCTGGGGAAAAAAAACAGTTAGACGCTTGGGAAAGGAATTACAAAGACAGCTTGGAAAGCAGAGTTGAAGGGTTTTAATAGCAGGAAAAATCTCTTTCGATGTTCAGGAAAATGTAATTGGAGTAATACTGACAATTCCCTTGGTCTTTATCTCACAGCCAGAAAATAAAGCACTTTACCACTTTGTTTTCTTGTACCTGGGGTACACTGTTGCCCTGAGGGAGCTGCTTTTACCCACATGAGAAGTGGCAGAGCAGTGTGGGCACAGGGACCAGCCCCGCTGCTCGGACGCACCGGGAGGAGGGCACCGCTGCCAGGCTGCTTCCCTTCCCCGGCTGCCGTCAGGCAGCTGGGCTGAGTGTGTGAATTTGTATCCTGTGAAGTGGGAAGGAAATCATGTCAGGAAAAAAAGAAGTCTGTCACACATTGCAAAAAAGAGGAAAGAGAAATCAAATGGGCCTGCCACTGGGATAGCCTGATGCTTACTCAGGCTGCATTGCCAGGTGCTAACCCAGTTCTAAAAATGAGCTATATAAATCCAGATGACTAATATTTAAACAAGTTCTTTCATTTCAAATGCAATAAAAAAAGTAGATTACACATTCCTTTCACCAGTAAGTTTCAGAGTAGCAATCAAGTGCCTCATCTTGAAAGATGCTTTCATTATTATCAGCTGTCTAGGCACTGTGATTTAGCCCACGTGTACAGCAATCCCCATCCTTGTGAGAATGAGCAAGCCTCATGGTTAAATATTGATGTTATAGACACTGCTTTTAAACAGCATTCAGAGGAGAGGGCAGCAGAGGGACGAGACAAGCTATTATTAAGTGGTTGATGCTAGACTTGCACTTTGCACTTTGTAAGTCATTAAAGTTAAGTACTGGAAAGACCTCTGCAAAAAAGCAGCAGCCCAGGAGCTGCAAGTTTTTTACCTTTACAAGGTACAGTGCCTGCGCCATGAGCCACTTCATAAAGATGCTGGCATTGCTCTTGGAGCTTTGTGGGCCACAAAAGGCTGCAGCCCTGCTAGGCACTGTCCTTAAAAGTTCTTTTTGCAATCAAACTGAACGTTGTTGGAGGTTTAGATCATCTCTGCATACTTCTGAAACAGCAGTTGTGGTTTGGGCCTGACGATTAAAGCCAATAGGTGCAAAATTCCTGTTCACCCAGTTACTACAGACACTGACAGCTCAGTTATCTGCTAAAAGAAGGCTTCTAATGCTCTTTTGACATGTCTGGTCTTCAGCAACTGCTGTGGAAAAGCAGAGGACCCTCTTTGCGTCATCTCCATCAACCCCACGTGAAAGTTTTGCAAACCCTTAAAATCTTAGAATCTTTTAAGTTGGAAAAGATCTTTAAGATCATGGAGTCCAGCCGTTAACCTGACACTGCCAAGTCCACCACTAAACTATGTCCCTAAGTGCCATGTCTACGTGCCTACTTGAATGTATGGAATAGCACTGGGTAACTGTTTGTGAGCAGCTGGATCACTCCCTGAGAGGCTTTTATTGTGCTTGAGGACTTTCAGGAGCAATTACAGTGCATTTAGTGTCTCTGTAGACATTTTATTATTGACAGGTTGATCCAGTGACAAATCTTCAGCTCTGCTTCCTGCGGATAGATTTATACAAAATCGCTTAAACATTGTGAATTCCAGAATTCACATGTAAATGCTGCTAAGTGTTGTGTTGACTCTGAGGGAGGATAAGGTATTTCCCTCCACAGAAAATTAGTAGAATCACGCACAACTTAGCAGTCATTCTAAATACGTGAGTGATGATAGAAACACCAACTTTTCAGGCTTTAGGAGGCACCTCACTATTACAGTCATGTATTTACTACAGGAATGTGTGGAATGTGTTTCAGTGCACCCTGAAAAGGCATATCATTCATTCAACAATATGAAGATGGGAAATCAAATTAGATCTTGTGGCCCATATATTTCCAAACATGGATAACAAAATTATGGACTGGTGAATTTAGGGAATACCTCTGCCACCCGAACTCCAGGCTCCAGGGAAGAAAACAGACTGATTTTGTCCTCCTTCAGCCATGACTCCAGGCCTTCTTTCCCATGTTTCTAACTCCTTCATACAGACCATTGGTGTTCCACACGTCCCTTACAACCCCTGTTCTTGCCTTCACCACATCTGCTCTGCAGCTGTCATGGGATACTCCCCTGCAGCAGCATATCCATGTGCCTCCTCTTCACTAAGGAGGAATCCTGGTCTGCCCCAGCGAATCCATCTGCTTTATGGTATATAAGTGAAGCCTAGTATCAGCCATGCTGGTCCCTGTGGATGCTGGTTCTCTCAATATTTCTAGTTCAGCCTTGTTTCTTTCAGTAAATTTGGACATGTGGATCTTCACAAAGAGCATTTCAGTTTTGAGTTTCCTGAGCTTCATTCCAGGTGCAGTTTGTTGGCATCCCACTGAGATACTGCTGCCTTGTTCGGTATAGACTTGTACCTTACTGAGGGTCTTCGAGGAGATGGGTTCTAGACCACGTTAGAAGTAACTGGGATGGTGATGACTGTGTGACAAAGTGGAGGGGACTGTCAGGAGACATAGTCACTCAGCCAGCTGCGGTTCCTCTAGGCAGTCTGGCATATTGATGTTTCCACAGTAACTCTCCTTATGCAAGCAGCAGCCTGCTCTTTAAACCATGCCTAGAAAACTGCTTGTTGAGGAAGTGAAGGGAAAGCTCATGAGACTCTGAGGGGCCTAAGGCCATCTAAGCTTAGATGCTGACAGCAAAGAAAGGAGGAACTTTCAATGAAATTGAGTGAGTTCCCTAGATGTGGCTGTAATGACATGAATGAGATAGAGTTGGTCAGAACCCGGCCTTTAATTAACTATTTCTTTTTTTTCTGCATCTGCTTTCCTCCTTGTCTCTGGATTTCATCCAGGAGTAAGGCAAGGTGGATGGAGTACTTGTTTAGGCAGCATTTCTAACCCAGCTTCGCAGACCTATGAGATCAAGCTAGTTCAAATTATGTTAACGCTTCAAAATCTAAAATACTGCTGTTATCATCCATTAAATACTTTGTGAGCATGCAGTGTCTCCAGGGGCATTGCAAAGAAGAAATTACTTTATTTGGAAGTAGAAGCTAGGCTTTCAAAAGGGGAAAGGGTTAAAGCTAGCCATACACTGCAGTCAGTATCAGTTTTAACCAGTTTAAGGTTTGAGGAAAAAAACATTTCAGAAGTGACTTCTTTAGAACAGTACAAGGAAGAGAAAGGTTGTTCAACATGAACTCCTCACTTGCTGGTTAGCACCGTTTGCTGTCTCTGCTCTACCCACCTCTCGTGTTGTGTGAGGAGTCCATGGTACTGCCATCCCCTCCCTGGGTGATGTAGGTGTCTGCTCAAACGTTGCTTCAGTCAAAATTTAGAGGAGGCAACTTAGATAAAAGTTTTTATCTGAGATCATTACAAGCTGTACTAGTACAACTGAGTCTGGATACATGAACCAACCTCTGACTCGTTGGTCACTTGCACATAGGTACACAACTCCTGTACAGCTGTAGGTACACGGTCTTTACAGCTCCTGACGTCAGTGAAAGTTTGCCCTGAGCTATTGTTGAGATAAAGCCCAATTAAGTCAGTGTAAAGCCAAAGTGAATGACATCACTGTGGAAGACTCTAATCTCTAGGCTATAATTGTATGATTTTGTTTTTCAAGGTGAAATCTTTTCCTTTATCTTTGAAGATAGTGCATCTAATTAACTAATTATTTGGGCTGGTGAAAATGCCAAAATAACAATGACCTACTGCAGGAAAGGCACAACTTTTTGGCAATGATATGAGCACAGATGTATAGCTTAATTTCAGAAAGTGTGTAGAGTCCCTTCAGTGCAAGTAGGAAAGCTAAGGACATTCAGATCTTTTAGGACAGATGGTCACAATGTGTGTATATAGGCAGGAGTCCGAAGTACAGGAACAGTCTGGAACTTCTTAAACGTTGACTAGGTTTTAAAGCAACTAAAATTTACAGATTTGGCTTGCTGACAACATAGCCTTTCACAGCAGAAACTTGTTATAGAAATTTAAAAAATGTATGGCTCTAGGACGTAAAAGAATAAGAAATTGTTTTTCCTTAGGCTTTTCTACAACCTAAGTCTTGCTCGTATAATGGACAGGTCAAGCCGGTGTGGATCCAGAGAATGAGTTTGAGCCTCATGCTGAGCGGTGTCTCCACAGGGCCGTTCAAGTAGGGGAGCTGAGCATGGTCCTGATGCTCACTGCATCCCTTGTTGCACTACATGGGTACAGATGTTGATGTGCTTGCCTACACAGTGCCAAAAGGACCTTTGTCCTAGGCAGAGATCTATGATTGTCCTCCAGGAGTTGAGGGGAGGTTGCGACTGCAAAACTGAATTGAAATCCTCCTGGAGGCCACCACATATTTTAAAACATGAGGTGCCAAAGAGTTTGCTGCTGGCAGTCTGGTGTAGCTCCTGCAATATGGGCTAAGCATCTCAGAGAGCTCTGACTTTTAAGCATCCCTTTGGGTACACCTTTTGTCTTGTGGGTCATTGTACCTTTCCAAAAATGCCCTGCAAATGCAGTTCTGACCCTAAGGGCTCACCTGGTGGGACCAGCCCTTGCCTACAGCCCTTCTGTCAGAAGGACTGGTTCTGAGTATTTTTGAGATATTTGGGCAGGAGTCTTGGATTAACTTAGCCCAGTGCTGATGCCCAAAGGATTTGTTAGCAAACAAATGGGGGTGGTTTTGTTTTACAATACAGGAAGGTTGTTTTCATCCATTCTTCATACAATATGGCGACTACTAAAACTGAACAGTGATAGAAGAGGACAACAGTAGCACCAAAACGGGAAGGGCCACATCGACTTGTACATCAAGTCATTTGTGGTAATTACAGCTACTGTGAGAGAATATTGTTTTACCATAAGTCTGGTCTAGACAGCGATTTTTTTAAGTGCAAGCAAAATGCTCAAACAGGGAAGCCCTTTCAGTTTCAGTAACACAGCTGTCATACTCTGAAATAGAGTCTTGTGTGAAAGCATTGTTTATAATTTACAAAGCAAAACCAAAATTCAATTCTTGTCTTCTCCCAGCTACACTTTCATTTTACTGGAGAATTGTGACTCTAAGAACTGGCAGTAGGATTTTGAGGCTTTCAAATCTAAATTGAGATCCAGCCCTGCAGCCTGGAGTCATGGATGATGGCACATCAGACTCTAGTGCAGGTCCCCATAGTGTTGTTTTCACATCACAGACACAACCTTCTCTGTTAGCACAGTGAAACAAATCATTAAGCATCCAAGATGAAATTTAGGCAGAATTCACCCACCTAAATCAGAAATGCAATGATTAGTTTTCCTTCAAACTGCAGGCACCTGTGATTTTATCACTAAAGATGTAAAGACTTCAAAAATCCTCATTTTTTTTTTACGTTTAGCACAGTTATTTCTGGCATAGGAATAAAAGTTACAGTCCCCACCTCCCAGTTAAAATGAAAAAATTATTTAGGGTCAGGAGATTTCTTAAGCAGCAATCAGATATGAAGTTTGAAATAGTTTGGACATCTGGGATGTTATATTAAGTCTGAAGAGCTGGATTAGTGACTAGAAAGAAGGTAAGACTGGAAAGGTTCATGCTAGTACTTTCACGATAGGATTCTGCTATCACTCATGCACCTAACATCTCCTCATATTGCCCTCTTGTAAACTCTCTGTCTATCATTGTAAAACACTGGTTAGATCTGGCTGTCAATCACAGCTTCCATTACTTTCCCAATTCAGAGTTTTTCACTACAATAAATTCTGAAATGTTTTGTCAAGTTTAATTTTTATTTAGGCAAGTGATGAATCTTCCCTCTGCTCTGGGACCTTGCAGCTTTGTTTTGAATTTTTCATGCTGCAATAAATCCATATTATGGAAAAATCCACTCTTGAAAATGCACCCGTTCGTACATTTTGAAGTATTTACAAGTAAGAGCCTCAGGTCAGATTTTGCAGTGCAGGATCAGTGGGAGTTCTGTTATCTATAGATTAAAAGTAATGTCTAATTTTGAAAAAGGAAGCATTTGATATTAAACTGATTGTTCAGCAGAACAGTCCTTTCTATTCTGAGATGCATACTCCCAACAGCCTGATTTATTTATTTTTTAAGCAAAAGGAGTTGGCTAAGTTGAAGACATTAATTCCCTGTGTGGATGGCAGTCCATTTATACATGCCTACCATTTCACTGATTAAGAAGATAACAAATCTTCAGTGAAGTTACTGATGAGTCAGAGACTGCTGATTTACAAATAATTGTAGGTTCCCTTGCCCGTGGCAGAAGTTGTGCCTCATCTCGACAAGTCAGAAGTAAGCTCTTAATTGGCGCAAGCTGTTCTAGCAGGGAAGGCTAAGCAACTGACCTTGCTAAAGCAGACCGACAGAAATGTATGTTCTTGTAATGGTTTGTGCGTTGCCTTTGTTGTAAAAATGACATAAAGGCGTGGCACTGCCTGTGTAATTGCAACTTATGGGTAATTTTTGTGTTGACATAGCAGATCAAAGAAGCAGCAGTCTGGACATTTGGGATGTTATCCCAAAGTGAGTACATAGTGTCCATTAATATTGTACAAACATAGGTTACTAACTGATGCCACTGCCAAAAACTGTCATTAATAATTATGCAAGTTAATTTAACACTTCCACTGGTAAATCACACCACATTATAACCACACACATATAGTAGCAAATTACGAATTCCTAATTGTTGTTGAAATGAATCATTTTATGATTTTGAAATGTCTTGTAAATTGAGCTGATACTTCATCAGTTCATTGGTTAGAAATATTTTACACAAAAATCTGTTCCTTGACAAATGCTGCTGTTAAACTGCACTTTTACCAGTGGAGCAGATTCTTTTGAATCATCCCTGGACATTTTCCTTTCCTTTTGGAAGCAGTGCATGCTCGTATTTCATAGCCACTATCAAAGGAGATGACTATCAGTGGAGCAAAGGGAGGGTTAGGTTTAACCCTCGTTTTGCTTTGGCAAGCTGCAGGTACTCTGCCTCAGCCTTATGGGGCATCATTCTGCAACAACGGCTGCCTACTGCTGTAGGGTTCAGTAGGGAGTGATGGTGAGCAGCATCTCTGCAAAAGCTCCCCTACCTGTGCAGGTCTAGGCTTCTGTGTAAAGCCTGAGGAAAGTGCAGATAGCAACTAGTAACCAATTTGCTTGCTTACGTGACTGTAAGGTAGCCTGTGCCTTGTCTTTTAGCTTTCAGAGAGTTACAAAGGTACTCTGAGTGGTGATTGAGGACTTAAGTGTTTGGCATGTGGCATGGTGAAACGACTTCATCTGTTAATGTGATGTAATTGCCATTTTAAGTATGCTATATTTTATGGACACTGCTTGAAAATTTACCAGTTGATAAATTTAATTTTATTTTTGCTAGGTTTAAATTTACGCCTGGTTTGGAAGGCATTTCATATTTCAGTTCCATTTTGCTCTAGGTGGCTCATCAATTTTATTTCCCTTAAGTTGAACCTGAACACAATTTGGAAAAGGAACTTGAGTGCACTAGGTATGGGAATTATTAATTGGTCTCCTCAGGGACATTTTTAAGTGATAACTGTACCCCTTACTTCCAGCAATAACTGAGCCATTGAAGTGATACAAGGAATAAACTATGTAACATCAAACAGGAGGATTATGTTTATATAGATGCCATACACTAACAGAAGTATCTGCTACATAGTCAGCCAGCTGTTCCCTAAAACTCAAACATACGACTTGCCCTATGGCTTTCTTTGTAAAGTGAGCTCTTTAAAGCCATCTGTACTTACCAGTCTAAACTATATGTCTATTATAATCACTCTCTCCATATAGTATCTGAATGCCCACAGGCAAATCATTAATTTTTCAGAGATGGACACAAACCGATGCCTTAGAAACTGCTGGTACTAACACATTAGGAAAATATTCCAAGTATTTCTGAGTCTTCCACAATCTGTGTTAGGAAATTCAGTCTGCAGCTAGCTGAAGCTGGTTTTGTATCTGCCTTCCCTGAAGGGGAACTAATTTTGAGAAAGTTTCAGTTCCAAGCTGTGAGGCTTGTCCAATCTTTGCTTTTATCTGGATCTTCCTGAGCTCTTTAAAAAGCTGCTAAAGGATCTGAGAGATAATATCTTCATCATACCAGTAGCACTGAATTTCACTTACATTTCATAGCCTGCGACTTGGATGGGACCACTCATGTGAATACTGTGCAGCCTGAAGAAGTTGTGCAGATCTGGACCTTAATTTGATCTATATGTAGAACATTATACAAGAGAAAGTGTCGTCTTTCTGTGGGATGAAATCCACCAACCCTGAGGTATCTTGTTAATCATTCTCTGGCAAAAGACTGGTCATCAATGTAGGAGCTTGGACTTCTGAAATCATATTTCAGCTGTTTGAATTTCAGCCTACATCATCCCTCTTTTGAAGGCCTGTTCACTGCACGAGGTGAAAGATGGATAAGCTTTCAGAAGACTTGATAGTGACGTACTGTCACCACCTGCAAAGGAGGCATCTTGCCCACCCTGCAGGGAATGACAAAAAGAGAGTCCAAGGTGCTGGTTCTCCCTCTGGCACCAGTCTGCTAGGGGATCCGAAGAGAGTCAACTGCCCTATCAGCCACTCGGAGTTATCACATCTGAAACAAAGATTTTTTTTCACCTCTGAAAAATTTGGATTTAAGACTAGTGGATGTCAAGCACTGAATATTATTATTATTTTTAGGCTTAAAAATGAACAGTAATTGGTACAGAATTGATCAGCTATGTCCTGTCCTACCACTCATCGAAGAGGAGGCTGCGCCACCACACAGCAAGGAGGATAAGGCGTCCACTGTGCCGGGAGCAACAGGCAGAGCCTGTGGCCACACTGTCACTGCAAAGTAATGAAAGAAAGGAGGCAGCCTGAGGGGCTGAACAAGAACCCACAGTGCAAAATAGCACTATGTCATGCCTTATTTTTCCTCTGTCGATGCTATAGCTTCAACAAACCCCTGGCAAAGGAACGTGTATCAGCAGATATGGGAATTGACAGCCTGAAAGGGATATCAGTATATGTAGTTAAAGTGTCCGTATGGGTGCCACGGACAGGCTCAGCTGAACCTGCCTTTGCAGTCCCTTCTGGGGCCAGGGTGCTCAGCAAAATTGAGGGCGAGCTTTTTAAGGGCTTTTGTCACCTGAAAATGCAGATAGGTGCTGAATGAGCTCTCCAAAACACTTACATCCCAGAAAGTGTCCTAAAGCATGTCCCACTCCACCTTATTTTGGAGAGGACAGATGCTTTCTATGTGCTGTTTACTAAGCACTTCCTCGCTGCTGACCTGAGGCGGGTGGTGGCCAGCAGGTCTCGAGGGAGGATGCAGGGAGGATGAGGCCCATTTTCTACTTAAGTCTTTGCTCCTCGGCAGTCACTTCTTCATGAGGTGCCCTCTGCAGCTGCACCACCCCATGCAGGAGCCTGTCTCTCCCTGACATACCTGGCAGCTGGTGATGAGCCCATCTTCTGCCCTGAAACAGCCTCTGAAACAGCCTGAAAGCAAGCCAGCTTGACTGGGGGAGGCACATGTCCAAAAGACTAATTTCTCTTCATACCTACCTTATTGCGGTGGATCTGGGAGGTGATATTGGCTATGTGATGGAGGAGGAAAGCTCTGAGGCAAAATGCATCTCCTGCCCCCAGTGAGTTTCAAGTTGGAAGTGACCCTTTACTTCTTTCACTGGTCCCTACTTTTGTCTGATGTCAAATGCCTCAGTGCCCAGTGCCATAAGCCTGCAAGCAAAGGTAGCCCTTTTCCCAAGAAGCTTGAAGAAGTCTCCACATATTTGATTCGTAGCTGCAAACCTCCTCCTGCCCATGTTGAAGTTACTCACACCTGTACTGAGCTCTGTGGGTCTCAGCAGGCAGGGTGCCCACCACAGCAAACGCCAAAACAGAAGCTTCTGATTTGTTTCAAGCTTGTTATGAGGCACAGCAAAGAAGCCAGAGCCCTGCATAGTGGGGCAGCTGACCGGCTCCTTGCAGAAGCGGCCATGGGACAGGCATAGCTGGGGCACACTGGCAGGGCACACACTGCGGTACCCACTTAGTCTGCAAGGCTGATGATTACAGCCTGTTACAGGTGTTAAGTTCATCCTTAAAATGTTTTGGGAGTTTGCTCATCCCTGTGTATCATGCTCATTTTTAGATCCTCTCCAGAAAATCGATGCCAGCCAAAGCAGAATGCAGGAGGGACATATACAGATATCTGTGTGTATGTATGTGCGCATCTGTGTGTGCTTGTTGAATACTGATGGAAATATGCTAATATGCTTTCAGATATCAGAGCGCCGAAATGGTAGAGGCTGACGTAGCATGAAGGTTTGGTGTTTTCTGACCTCTTTTCTCCAGGATGCTCTTTTCACTGTTGTAACGTGAGGAGGTCCCACAGTTTGCAGGGGCAAGCAGATGATCCTCAGCACTGATTTTTCCCCACTGAATAACAGCCGGTGCTGTCTGTGTGCTCTGCGCTCTGCTTGCCGCTGGAGAGCCAGACTGTGTGTTTGTGCAATGAAGTGGATGGTACTGTGCTGGCACGTCTCTGTGCCTCTCAGTGGTGCCTCTGTTCAAAAGAACTGAGAATTACTGTCCCCAGGTCAGTGCTGTGCTGGTGTTGTTCTGCCATAGACCATGGCCTTGCTGCTGTGTTTGCTTGAACAGGTAGTTGACAGGAAGGTCAGGGAAATACAACTAGTTCTTGTAGAAACATAGATGAAGTACTTACAAATTTACCTATTTGCCCTATTAGAGAACTGGGAAAGGAATAACAACAGTGCTCACATGCAGTCTTACGTTGCTCTTTCTATCCCTACAACTTGCAACAGTTTGGAAAGCTGGGACTACTGTCCCCATCCTGGAGAAGGAGAAACAGGCTGGGAGTAAAGATCTTTCCAAAATCACCCAACAAACAAGGGGGTGAGCTGAGGCCAGAACTCACGTCTTGAGAGGAATTTCTGTCTTCTGCCCATGGTGACACTGCCTAAGAGAGGTTAAAGCCTACGTGATAAAACTCTGAAGATGAAACTTAAGATTGTGTATCTACATACCCAAGTTAAAGTGTCCTGGCTTTCTGAGTGCTCCAAACTTCTGGAAATCAGGTCAACTTGTAAAATAAATTCCAGGTTACTGATTTAACAGCAAATTTTCAGGCATTTGTGACCTGTTTCTGAGAGGTACCGGATACCCTCTAATCTGATGAACGAGTGCTGCGTTTCAGAAAGGAGGCCACCAAGTACTGCAGCGTTCACCTGAGTGATGCTTTCACGAGGAGGCAGCACTTAGGACTATCTGGGGGTGTCACTAGGACTGTCTCGGTGCTGCCCACCCTGGCACTGATCCAGGTTGCGGGCGAGCAGGGGAATGTGACCGTGCCCACGAGGCTCTCCCGAATGACCGTGTTGCTGCAAGGAAGAGGCTGCTTTGCAAGGCACAGACTTCAATTCTCATTTGCTCAGGACAGAAACTGATAGCGTGTGATTTAATCAGGGTAAAAACAATTCCATGCTTTTTGCTGAGGGAGAATCAGATGGCAAGGGAGAAACGGCGTCTCATCGGGAGACTGCTGGTTAGAAAAACATGTGACAAAGTCAGATCAGAGGGCAGTGGCTGACGTGAGCATCCATTGTGAAGACAAATGCCAGAGCCGAGTGTTAACACAGAAACTAGCTATGATGTAATCTCCTTAAAAGCCTTTTTCCCACAAGGCCTTTAAATGCTACTGCTTCTCCAGATCATGCTTTAGAGAACAGACCCCCCTCTGTGCTCGCTAACCCCACCCTCCTCCAAAAGACCTTGGCAGCTGAAACCGTGTTTTGCTCCTATTTGCAGGGCCGTACCTCAGTTCTGGCGGGTCCCATCAGATTCACCAGCAACCTAGTAGGATTAAGGCTGAAAGATATGGCCCTCAACCTGTCGATCGTTTGGAGCACAGACTTTCCCTCCCTGCTTTTTTTGATAGTCCTTTGATTGCTCTACTGTATGCATCATCATCCTTGCATAAGCATGTAGGATTCTGAACTGAACAGTTTTCCTCTGTAGCCGTGCAAAACCCATACAAGTTATCCTACAAGCTTAGCATCGTCCCTTCCTGGGCAGCTTACGGGATCCCACCTCATTTCTGTCCATAGGTCTCAGCATCAGTGTGCTGGCTTGGGGCAGAGATCTGGTGCTTGCCTGGGAAGTCAACATGGGAGTTTGCTCCTTCCACGCCTGTAATGTGGTCAGGGCCAAATCCAGTGTTTGCATCTACTCCCAAGGAGGAGACAACATCATCCAGTGGGTAGGACTGTCCAGGAGTCAAAAGACAGTTTGGTTCATGGCTTTTTCACTGAGCTGCCGTGACTTTGTGCAAGCGGCTTCCTCACAATGTGCTTCACTTGGTTGGCGATGTGAAGGTTGGGGGCAGCCTTGGCTGCAGTGACCATGAAGTGGTGGAGTTCAGGATCCAACGTGGAAGAAGCAGGGCTACAAGTAGGATTAGAACCCTGGACTTCAGGAAAGCTAACTTTGCCCTCTTCAAAGACCTACTTGGAGGAATCCCTTGGGTTAGGGCTCTAGAAGGCAGGGGGGGCCGAGAGAGCTGGTTAATATTCAAGAACCGCTTCCTCCAAGCTCAGGATCAGTGCATCCCGATGAGGAAGAAGTCGGGCAAAGGAGGCAGGAGACCTCCGTGGATGAACAAGGAGGTTGTAAAAAAACTCAAAGGAAAGAAGGAAGTTTACAGGATGTGGAAAAAAGGACTAGCTACTTG
>VZSC01006805.1:205697-217733 GCA_013398225.1 Steatornis caripensis | reverse complement strand
ATTAGGGGAGTGGAGCATCTCTCGTATGAGGAAAGGCTGAGAGAGCTGGGTCTGTTCAGCCTGGAAAAGAGAAGGCTGAGAGGAGATCTGATCAATGCTCACAAATATCTAAAGGGTGGATGTCAAGAGGACGGGGTCAGACTCTTCTCAGTGGTGCCCAGCGACAGGACAAGGGGCAATGGGCACAAACTGGAACACAGGAAGTTCCACCTGAACATGAGGAGGAATTTCTTTACTGTGAGGGTGACAGAACACTGGCACAGGCTGCCCAGAGAGGTTGTGGAGTCTCCTTCTCTGGAGTTATTCAAAACCCGCCTGGATGCATTCCTGTGCAACGTGCTCTAGGCTAACCTGCTTTAGCAGGGGGGTTGGACTGGGTGATCTCTAGAGGTCCCTTCCAACCCCTACCATTCTATGATTCTGTGATTCACTTATGCCTGGGCAACCGATACTTTTGTCTGGTATTATTTTTATTTTTATTTTGATAATATGCTCACTTTCTAAAGGACTTTTAAATCTGATAGGGAAAAGCAGCTGCATAAGAGCTACCAAGACAGCACAGCAACATGGGGCTTTAGTGAAATCCACTGCAAAACCCAAACCTAAATTTGTGCAGGTTTAATAACCTTTAAAACTTAGATCTTAAGCACTTAAGACTCCCCCACCCAGCTCCTCTCTTTTTCACTGACTGTGTCCAGGCTCAGTTTTTTTCACTGGCAGTTCCAGTCTTATTTCCTGGAATGAGCCATGCATCCCTCTATTGCCCATGACCTTCAGAAAACTCCTGCAGAACTGCCCCTTTCCTCCACCTCCTGCAAGCTCCAGTCTCCAAAACTAAGCACAAAACTGAGCGTGTTTCTTGTTTCAGAAGGGAAGTATTTTTAGAAAGGGGGAGAAAAACTAAGGAGATGAGGGAACTGAGAGTGTAGAATAACAACATCTACAGTGTAAAAGCTGCGGGGGAGGGAATTTCTCCAGCATCATCCCACACATGTTTTTATTATAGCAGAAGTTCCCGCTGCGTAGTGATTGCAGTATCCTCCTTAAAAGTGTAGTAGGAACATATGCATGGAGCAGCTGCATGATATAAACTCGTCTGCAACATAATGTGATAAATTGAAGTATCATCTGCTACAGGAATAGCTGATTTCCACCAGTATTATTTAACCTAGCTACTCCATGGAGGCACTAAATCAAGACAGGCTTTCTACTGAGCACAGCCCTATTGCCTGGTAGTCGTGATTTACCTGACTAGCTCATGGCACTCTGGAAATGGTCCTAAGTTTACAAGCAACAGGAAGGGCACAGATCTATAAGGAAGTGAAAAAATGAAAGAAAACCAACATAGATTTTTTTCTGGATCAAAATTTGCTCCAAAATTAGGTGATTCTTACTTCTTTAAGCCAGTCTGTTGCACATCCTGTACAGTTACAGCCATGCTCCGGCAGTGAGGGTGGTGGGATAGGATATTGCTGGTCTAAAGCAGTTCTTTGACCTTTCCTTGCTGGCTAGCGTCTTCCTCCTGTGCCTGTTTTCTGTGGCAGGATCTCAGGGAATGGGTCCAGCAGAGCAGCTTTCTGGGTCACTGCTCTTTGGGGACTGTGATAATTCAAATCTTTTCCATCATGTTCGGATTTACTGGAGATGAACTTGCCCCAAGTGGACTTCATCTGTTACTGAAGCTGTCATCCATTCCTGCTTTATGTTCCTGCTGCGTTGGCCCAGTCGCTCAAGTTAATGATGACTGTTGATAGATCTGACTTTCTGTGCTGCCCCTCCTGCGCCCTTTGCCCCCCCAACTTTCGAAACAGGTAACGGTGCGTCCGTCACTTTGAGCGGAACAGCCCTGGGAAGCCCTGGTGCTGTGAGAATCTCGTATTTTATTCTATTTGCTGGATTTAATTCACTCATCACTTCTTTACTGTTTGGAGCTCTTCTTTGGAGCTGGCTTTGTTTCTGCTTCTCAGGGGGAAGCAGGGGCAAAACAGCAGCAGGGCTGGCACAACGTCCCAACCATTGTGCCCAGCAGCTGTAAGGCCAGAGCACCTCCATGCTGGACATGTAAACATCACAGAATCACAGAGTGGTTTGAGTCGGAAGGGACATTTAAAGCTCATCTAGTCCAACCCGCCAGCCATGTGCAGGGACATCTCTCACTACATTGGGTTGCTCAGAGCTCCATCCAACCTAGCCTTGAACACTTCCAAGGATGGGGCATCCACAACTTCTCTGGGCAAGTATGTACAAGCATACAGCAATGCATGTGACATCTTCTTTCTCCTGTAAGGTGGTCTGCTCCCAGTATCTCCTCTACATCATTTCATACCTCCTAGGGGGCTGAGACTGTAGCTGCCACTGGGGTGCCAGAAGAGGGGCCATCTGTGCCCAAAGCCTTCTGGCCAGCAGCTAGATGTGTTTGGTTATGACCATGGCTTACCATGGGGCAGAGAAGTTGCCCCATTGCAGTTGTGGCCCAATCCAGTTTATCTTTCTTCAGGGTTTAATTGTGTGTACATGCTGCTGGCAATGGCGCCTGGTGCCACCACCAGCTCACATGGTTGAAGCTGGACCTGCTTGGACTCCTCCTGTCTTAGATTCACCATAGATTGATTCTGGGAATGCCTCTACCTTTCCCTCTGTGAGTCAGCTCAGTGTCTTTACTCCCTGTTTGCTGTGCAGTCTGGAAACAGTGCAGAGGAGGATTATGGCCTCTTGCAGGCTGTCTCCAAGGCCATGGCTAGCCAGTCAGAGAGGGGGACTGACCTAGCCCTCGGGGCTCCTGTTGATACCAGCACTGACTTTGGCATTTGATGTGATGTGCTTCTTCATCTCCCCTTCAGCAGTTCAAGCATGGCTGAGTGTGTTGTCTGCAGGCAACAACTGTGAAGGGAGGTTGATGAGATGATTTTTGGACCTGCAAGGGAAACAGTGAAGTGCATCCATTCATGTCTTATAGCTCCTATATCTTCAAAATGAATCATTTCAGACACATACAGAGGTGCCCCAGGTGTGAATGTTTGTCTTTATGTGTTCAGCCAATGTAAGGAATCTCAAGTGCAGGGAAGAAGGAGAAGAAAAAAAGGAGTTGGTAGAGTTTCTCACGTATTCTGTCACCAACACTTACTAATTAGTCCTGAGGAGCCACTCAGAATGCGGACACGTTTAAACAAAACTATTGACAGCAGTTTCATTTATATGGATGCATATGTATACCCTTTTATGTACATACATTAACAATATATATCATATATATCCTTTCTGTGTATGTATGTGTGCTTACACACATACATATACATGTATGTGTATGCATATATGTATATACATATATGTATGCATATATATTGTGTGTGTGTGTATACACAAACACTAGGGACTGCCTCTCACAGCATGCAGAAACCTGACATGCTTAGACAAGCTGCTGCTTCATCTGTCAGTGCAAAATGGCAATCCTTCCTTCTGCGAGCCTATCTTTGTACCTGATCACCAGCCTGAGTGCTGCCTTTTGTGGGCAGCTGTGGTTGCAACATGAGCATGAGCTCAGGTTTCCCTCTGGCCACACGCAACAGGGCCTGTGCATCAGGGCAGGTGTGAGGCTGGGGCGAGCAGAGGAGCCACCGCATGGCATGCGTGCATGCATGGCTTTGTGCCACAGGAGGAGGCACCAAGGCCGCCCATCTCGTGGTCAGCCTTCTCTCCCCACCCTCCCAGGAAGTTTTCCCCTCAAATCCAAGAGTGTTGATGGATATAGTTCGCAGGGAATACATACTTTGCCTATCCCTGAAATGCCTTTTAGAGTTAACAGCTGAAGATCTACAATTGTAGCAAGGTCTAGCAGTACCACAGACTTCATTAGGAGGCTCTTTCAAAGGATTTGCTTTTTCTGTGCCAGCTGCCTCTCGCTCTTAGCAGCCCTGGGTACACACAGTGTGTTCCTACCACACTGGGTATCCAAACACATCTGTAGCGGTTCCTACATGACAAAATATAGCAAACAAAAGAGAGGACACTTGAGCTGCTACTGACTCACAGATCTCTCCACATTACCCCGGGTTAGGTAACAAAACCTGCACCTGGAGAGCCCACAGCCTCCAGGGTTCTGGGGACTGAGCTCCTGACTTTCAGCAAAATTCAGAGCAGTGCTTATGAGCATCATCATGCGGATGCTGGGACAAGGTTCTCAGCCAGCACCAGTCTCACAGCTGGGTGGACTTCTACTAGTTTCATAGAATCATAGAATAGTTGGTGTTGGAAGGGACCTTTAAAGGTCATCTAGTCCAACCCCCCTGCAATGAGCCAGGACAGCTTCTAGTTTACATCACTTGAGCTCTTGGCCCTTTTCATTAGCCACCTAAAGCTTCATTCTGACATAAAATTAACCTAATCAGCATTAAGTTAATCAGCACTCACTTAGGGGTGAATTTACACTGCTGGTAGTGGAGTGAAGGGCCTTACGTGAAAGTAGACAAGAGACTGCAGGCTCAGCACCAACATCAGCTTTCTCGAAGGAGGTGTGGGCATGTGATGGAGGCTTTCCTTGTTTCTCATCTTTCACACCACGCAATGCTTACAGAGTAAGTGTCTAAGCCTTGGTGTCTGTGTGTAGCTGTTCCTCTGTAGGGTTTCTCCTCCCAGAATCCAAGTTATTTCACATTAATCAGGGGATTCATCGAACTCATCTATTGCACAGGGGGTTGGATGAGACACCTGGATGTGTAGAGTCCCAAACTGCAGCAGATTCAAAATCCCTCACCATAATTAACTGTCCATGGAGTGTTCTGGGAGTCTTTTCATATACCTTGACATCTGAAATCACATCTAAATGTCTCTGTGTTTTCTGGGCTTGCTCCTGCACCCCAGTGCGATAATGGCTATAGGAACTAGTGTCTTCTGTCTGTCTTGCAATGGAGATGCCAACATGAAAATTATGTGAATTTATCAAAATAAGGCAAGTAAGAGTGAAGATGAGACTAGAAGCCCAAACCCTGCCTTAGCCAGCAGATCAACAGGTCTCTAAAATGTGTGACATAGGTAGAGGTTGGTAGAAACACATTGCCTGCATCTCCAATTCCTTTTAAGTTCCAGTCAAGACTGATAAAACATCTGAGACCCTTGGAATATGAGTCTGCCTTCAAAATAAAATCCAATCTCAGTCCTAGCATGTTAATTAAAAGTGCGTGGCTGATTCAGGCAGTCCTACAATAGCAAGACGAGTGCTGCAGGCATAGAGATGGCAGGGTTTAGCCTGCTGTGAGTGTGCAATATTAAAAACGGGCAGATGTCTCATAAAGATGATTATGCCAGTGCTCTTGACCTTTCTGCAAGAACAGGAATAAAAGCAGGAGGAAAAACAATCATCAGTTTTGATTTATCTTGAAAGTGCACTTCCTTTTTTAGGCATGAAGTAACTGTTGTTGTAGAGAGGTGAGGGAGGGTCATTGTCACCCCTCCGTGTCACATCAGTGCACGCTCACTAGCTGCTTGGGACTGAGCCTGAAAGCAGATTGACACACTCGGGCCTCAGCCAGAGACACCTCCCCTGGGACCGCACACGGGAGCACGGGTCACTGCCTCCCTTAGCTATTTTCTGGCTCAGCCCTGTGTTTGGCTTGGGTTTGCTTTGTTTGTTTTGTTTTGCTTTGCTTTGTTTTATTTTACTTTGTTTAGTTAAGCTTTGCTTTGCTTTGCTTTGTGTCGCTTTTTTGGGCTGGCTGATGGGCGAGAGCCGGTGGAAAGGGATGCCCTGATGCAGGCGCCCTGCCTCAACATCACTGCTGACAGCTGCGCAGAGGCACCAGCTCAGCCCAGCGTAACCCCCTGTGACGGAGCGTTTACTCTCTCCTGACAGACTTGACTTGGTGGTATTACTTTCTAATGTCCCAGCATTCCCATGTGAAGGGTGATTAGCCTACAACCCGTATTGCAATGGAAAGCAATAACCCTAATCAAAATAAATGACAGGAGTACTAGACTTCCAAAATCCGAGCTTTATGAAGTACAGCTGTGACCACGAAAGATAACCTACAGGCGCATTTAAGGATTCCAAGTCATAGAATTATAGAATCATAGTCCCGTTTCTATATTCTGTTGCAGGCAGTACAAGTATGTGTCACTTCTATAACATACACAAACGATTTAATGCTTAACCCAGAAGATGAAAACAGCTTTGTCACTGTTTTTTGGTTTTGGTAGCTCAGGGAAATTTTGAGAGTGACCCGCTCTGAGATTTGCCTAAAAGAAATCAGAGACGACTTTGTAATTTTATGGAAACTGCCTTTCTAGTGACATAACATCTATTTTTGTGCCCGGAGATTGAGGGAAGCCCTCTGTAGCTGAGCTAATCTTTCCTGGTATGCACATTTCTGGCTAGAGCCATGTCTGTACAGATACCTGCTAACATTAGAACTGGAGCTGTGTCTTTATGCTGAGCCTTCAAAACAAATTTAGCCAAAGAAAGCGTGTAAGGTTTTTGTGGTGCTGAAATAGTTTGCAGGATGTCTTTGCTCTAAAAGTACTTTTCCATGAATTTATTTTCAGTGGGTTGGATCCAGCCACCCACTGTAGGCCTGAAATGGGTCTGTTTACTCATTGTATTTATACAGGCATGGTGCTGTTGGGAATAGCAGAAGGTGTTGGCCTTCTAAGACTAAACATAACCAACATTTGTACTACATAAATTTGAAGACCAAGAGAAAAAAGGCATTGTGCTCATGTGGACTTTCCAGAGACAGAGCATTTTCTTTATTTAATTCTTATTCTGAGTCCAGTCTCTTTAGCTGAATTCAGACTTCTTTTAGGAAAAATGAAAAGTCTACCTTAAACTAAATTTTTAACTGAACTGCTCCACCAGAGCTGATAGACTATTGTAATGAATAATTGCCCCTAATGATAATAATTACCCTATTTCTAATCTAAATATATTTAGTCTCCATTTGTAGTGGAGTACATTCCTGAGTAATTCACAAACTCCTCTAATATCCATCATCCTATTTTGGGGGGAAGCGGGGAGTCACTGTTAAAAAACACGTTCTCTCAGCAGTGACTTTCCATTTATAGTTAGATTTTGAGACATACTAGTTCTCTGGCTTTTAACTTAGTTTATGTGTGCCACACTTACTGTATAGTTTTATGGTTTCATAACCCAAACATCATGTGAAATTAAGTCAAGTCGAATGTCATACCAAAGTCTAAAGTTATCACATCAGCACTAATACGTCCATTTACCAGACCAGTATTCTCATCAGAAAATATCTATGTAGTTTGGCAAGATGTGTTTTCCTAAACCTATGCTGTTTAGCATCAATTATCTGTTTTAATATTTTATTAATGGAATGAGGTCTTCATCATTTTGGCAGGATTTCAGCCAGGATAACAGATTGTGATTGCTTAGATCACTCTGCTTATCTTCTTTAAAATTTCATCACTTTCTTACCACTTCCCACCCAATGGTGTGTTCAATGTGCAGAACGACACTTCAGGGCTTAGAAGAAAAAGCACATTTTGCTCAAGTTGTTTTGCACTGTGAAAATCACTTTCTCCATTCAGGGTAGAGGGTAGCGTTGGCCCTGAGACTGCCAGCTCCTTGGTCCAAACATCTTGTCATCTTTGAAATGCCTCCTGTTCTGGAATCTTAGAAAATAACAATTCTGAAAACTTTCAGAGACTATTAGAAACATCAACTTTATCGGAACACAATGAATAGTTCCATCACCCACTGAAAACTGACTTCTGCGGCTGGTATCGTAGTAATGAAGTAGAAACTCAGTTGCTGAGATCGTCAGGGGGTGGATGCATTGTCATAAGAGGAGCCAGGAACCAACAGTTCTTCAAATCACTTAGTTCTTCAGCTTTATTTCTCTCTCTCTCATAGGAAAAAACCCCAACCAAATGCAAAAAACCACACCCTTACAGTCAATGTATGTNTTCTTGTGCGCCGGAACTGAAAGAGCAGAGAAGTCGTCACCTCTGCGACCCTGTGGTGGGGAGGAGTGGGTCGGACAGGTGACCCAAAACTGACCAAAGGGAGTATTCCATCCCATACGCGTCATACTCGGTATAAAGCTGAGGGATCACGAGGGTCTCACTCTCTTCTTCTATGGCCGGCGTCCAAGGAGGACTCTGTCTGATTCTTCTGCCTTCGATCCCGATCCGTGCATTCCTGAATCCAGCTCCTGCCTGCTGCTGCTGAGTACAGTCCGGGACTTTCCTGGGGCGTGCCCCACAGCGTCCGGGTGACGTATTTGTCATCAGTGGGGGGGAGCTTGATATCGGTTTTGTACATATTTGTATATTTGTATATATTTCATTATTGTTATTATTCATTATTATTATTGTAGTTAGAGTAAAGCTGTTTTAACTTTCCTAACCCATAAGTCTCTTTCCCTTTTCTCTCTTGCCCCCCACTTTGGGGAGGGAGGGGGTTAACAAAGAGCATCTGTCGTTCGCTTAATAGCCAGCCCAGCTTTAAACCGTGACAACAATAAATTGAAGGCAATATTTGCTAGACAAGTATGATCATAGTGCTAGCACGTGTTTAAGACTAATGTGTTTGAGAAAGATAGGACCTCTTATGTGGCACTAAACGTTGACTTGCCTGTTATCAATTATCAAGCTGTTGACTTTATTATTTTGATTGCTTTTATGGATCTTCACCTAGCCTTTTTCTAAGGTGTTCCTGCAGATTTCTTGGGATGGATGTTGCCAATTCTTCTATAGATCATGCAACTGGAAAAAAAATCTTTTCTCAGTAATCGTGTACTTCAGGATTTAACCTAATAAGTGTTAATCTAAGAGTACATGTATGTCTTTTCCTAATCAAACACAGGAGGCACAGGAGATGTCATATTGCAATAACTGATGCAGATGTAATGACATATTTTAACTTGTACAGCTATTTGTGTTGTGTATAACAGGAAGTTCAGAATATAGAATACATCAGATCAAATAATTAGGAAAAAAAAGCGCCTTTTGCTATGTTTAATTCTCTCCCTCTCTCCTCTACTTAAATGAACATGTAGACTTAGACAGTTCCATTGATTGATTCATTATAAACTTCATTTAAGATGACCAAAATTCTCATGGAGTTTATGTGGTTGTGCACACTGCGTTAAGGGTCTCTTCCCCCTCGGCAGTACACTGGCAGTGCCCACGCCATTGTCTGTTGCTCACCATCCTTCAGGAAATAAGTGTCCCCTCAAAGCATGGGAAAAGGAATATGGCGATGAAGGAAATTATTTTAACTAAGTGCCACCAGTATTCCTTCTGATGCAAAACGTTGCTTGTTTTGAGTGGTACTTACATAGACAATTCTAGCCCTAGATCGAATAAGAAAAATGTAATAATCATTGCTTATATTTTCACAAGTTAACATTTCTTAGTGTCGACATTCCTTAACTATTGGACTTACAATTCAAAGACAATGTAACAGGAAAGAAACTTGTCAACTTTAGACCTCTAAAAGCAATTAATAAATGTAATAAAATTCCTGTTATTCCAAAACAAATCCCCCTTCTTCGCTCCAAGATTACAATGATAGCAGCTGCAATACTGATTGGTAGGCACTGCTGCAGTTCCCCGATAAACTTCCCCTAATGGTGTCTGAAAGCCTGCCCTTATCAGCATAACATCTCTCTGTAAAAGTAAATCTGATGCAGCAGGAGATGGCAAATGCAGAGGGAGGAGGGGTTTCCCACAAGTAGCAGAGCTGAGTCTTTCTCCTTTGCGCTGAGCACGGCACAGAGAACTTGGCCATCTGGGGACCATGATAACAAATATCTAGTACCAAACTACTTGATTGCTTGGGAAAAAAGGGGGTCCTGGATGTGAACAATATTCTTTGCATATATCTGTGGTCCTGGGATAGTGCTATTGCATGGGTGACTGAAGCATATCTGATTATACCCTGTTCATTTGGTGATGGAACAGCTCATGTATTTTTCCACACTCTTTTTACAGCTCCCAAGTCTACCTTTTGTCCCACTGAAGAGACCTGGTGGCCAGGCCTGGTTATTATCATTGCAGTATGCTGTGCCACACTAGTGTTCCTCTTAGTAGTTGTCATCATTTGCTACAAAGCCATAAAAAGGTAAGACTCCAGATGCTTTTACTGTGCTTAGGGCAATGCAACCCCACAAAGGTTGAACCAAGACTTGGTTGACACCTTGTTTTGTCTAAGGCATCCTAAAGGCAAAATGCATCCTATAGTCAATGTGTGTTTTCATTGGGAAGTCACTGTATGTACCGTATCCTGCCTGTGTAAAGGATGAGTTTTAATGCACGGTCATGAGCATGAGGAGGAGAAAAACTAGAAATGGGACAGGGCCACAATGTTCAGATTAAAATCAACTTTAATTAGTGAAGTTTAATTAAAGTGAACTTCAATTAAAGTGAACAAAGTCAAATTGCTGCACATGGCTGGGGAATGTTGATTGTTTGAATGTTTGGCCAATTGTAGAGGCAGGAAACCCTGTCCTGTCCAGTTCTGGTATTATTCAAAATTTACACAGGGGATGTGAGTTTTTTGGCCCAGGCCTATCACTAATTGTAGCGTTTCAGATTGATGCAAGCTCTTGTAACCCAAACTCCAGGGAAACTGGTGCAGTTTTTCATTTGGAGACTCTAATTCTAATTTATTCTTGCTTCAAAATTATGAACTGCAGAATCCTTTTCAAAACCTGTCTCCTTTAATTTAAAACCTTATGTGAAGCCTACGTACAACATGGTCTGTAGTAACCATTTCAGCTCCCCTACCACTGTCTTTGCAATAGATGTTCTTGCATAGGCATCTGGTAGTTAGAAATTATTGACTTCAGTTACACAGAAAAATGGGAGTGAGAATAATTTCTTCACCTAAATAATATTTCATATTTTGAGTGGAAAAAGTCAAAAGCTATAAATCCTGTGAAATACTGCAGTGACACCTGAATCACAGTTTGGATTAAATGGTGTTTATTCAGCTTTGGGATTTTTTATGGGGGGGAAAAAAAAGAAAAGAAAATACCTGTAATTAAAAATATTATCTGCATGCAAAGCAACTGCAAGCTTTTTTATGAGCTTCAGCAGGGATATCACAATGGTGGAGAACTGCATGTGCTTTATGGTTGTCTCAAAAATTTATGCAGGGTTATACAGTATACAGTATATCCAAGAGCATAAAAAATGGAGAATTCAAACAAGAAGACAGAAGTCTGTATCTGATTTCTTATTAAATTTACATAAGTATCTTTGCTATTCTAGTTTAGCTAAAATGAATGCTTATTAGTTTTGAGGAGCTGGAAGGCTTTCACTCTATCTATTGAACTACTTAAGAATTGTCTACGGAGGATTGAAATAGGAGTCGAATTGGATTGGTAATACAGTGCAAAATTTCTTACTTGCAGTTCCTAATCTACCATTGGCTGTTCATAGGGGATTGGTCCAATTCCATGTGGAAAGTTTTATTTGTTTCAAAAATAGTTATTGTATTTGTCTGCCTAGTGTCAAATTGTGAATGATTTCTGGCAAGGCTGCAAAATATACCTATGGGAACAGTAACTATCCAGGGCAACTTCTGCCAAGCAAGGAACTGCTCTTCACAGCTGCTCTGAAGCTGGTAGATGGGAGGTACAGAAAAGAAATTTAAAAAAAAAAATTTAGAGCTGCCTCGAAAAGGCTGTGGGAATTCACAAGTCTTATGCTTCAATTTGGTGAAGAATAATACAGCTACTTGATGAAAACACCCATTAAGCCACTCTCAATCATCTTTGAAAAGTTGTGGAGAACAGGAGAGGTACCGGAGGATTGGAGGAAAGCCAATGTCACTCCAATCTTCAAAAAGGGCAAGAAGGAGGACCCGGGAAACTACAGGCCAGTCAGTCTCACCTCCATCCCTTGAAAGCTGATGGAACGGCTTGTTCTGGAAGTCATCTCAAAGCACGTGGAGGAGAAGATGACTATCTGGAGTAGTCAACATGGATTCACCAAGGGAAAATCCTGCTTGACCAATCTGATAGCTTTCTGTGATGGCATGACTGGCTGGGTGGACGAGGGGAGAGCAGTGGA
>VZSC01006805.1:145336-185888 GCA_013398225.1 Steatornis caripensis | reverse complement strand
ATTACTTGCAATCTGAACAGGCCAAATTCTCCCTTCAGATATACCTGGAGCAACTTCAGCAGGCTGGGATAGATGCACTTCTGCAGAAACAGATCTGCACACCACATTTTCCAGCCTGAGCGCACCAAGCTCGGGGAACCTCTAAGTGCTGATGAATGGCTGCAGAGCGGCTCTGTATGGATTTTTTTTTTCCCTGAAAGCAGCACTCAGCAAAGCCTAGATCTTCAATCCATGCACAGTGTGGGGAATTTGACTGTCACGATGGAGTGTGAAACAACCCAAAACAGAAATTGCCCACATGCCTGCAGGGTTTGCTTAAATATATTCCAGAAACTGGTCAGCTAAAAATGGCTGTGAGAGAGAGCTGAATTAGCCGTAAATTGCAGGCTTGAAAATGCTCATGTGAATGCCAAAAAAGAGGAAACTCTCCTTACGAGATGGTATCTGTCTTGGGGCTAGATCAAAGCCTGTTGATGCAACATGACTAGCAGTGCTGTGAAGGAGACCTTCCGGTTTTGCATAATGGTCCTAGCACTGTGCGCTTGCACAGGTCTTTTCCCTTCCTCCATCTGTGAGAGAGAGAAAAGGTGTGAAAATGTTCAAAATTCTATGCTTACTTTCTGCCATAAATCTTATCAGCTGACCACTAGTTTTGTTTGGCTAAGAATGAAGCACTCAAAGGTCTCTAGGGAAAGAATGGCCTTTTCTGATTCACAAAAGACACCTTTTCTTTTTTGTTTTTCATAAAGAGCAGTGGGGCAATACAGCTTGAGGAAAGAGACCTCCATCAAATGTCCAAAATGGAAAGTAACCCAATATACGTAGTCCTTCCAAACATCGCAGGTAATATCATCCAAATTACATATAAGACTTTACAGTTAGGAAGAGGAAGTCAAAAACGTCACATATTGGGGTAATAAGTAATAAACACTGGGGCAAGATAGTTTGGTTTTTTTTTAGATGCTGGACTATCTAGCATACCAGATGAAGATGGAAATACAGGGAATACATGTAAAATCCTTGGGAGACTGAGACTGTTGACCATCAGCCCTCAACAAACATTGAGCAGTAGTGAGTTTTTTGCTGCAAGTTGTCCAGATGGAGCTGCTTTTTGTTATAACTGTGAAACATTTGCTTTGTATGTGGGAGGTAGTTGAGCCAGTAACATCTTCCTACGAGGAATGGATAGTATGCTGCTTGTTTTCTGGACAGATAGATGGTCCGCATATGGCTGTTTACTAATTTAATAGAGAAAAACTAAGGTTTCAGAGAATTTTCATCATTAGGGTTTCTTCTTTGATTTCTGTCTTTACATTGTCATATAAGAAATTATCCAGATTGAATTTTTCTGGTGCCTCTGAGAGAGTCAAATGCAGAAGTCAGAATGTGACTCTTTTTAACTCTGAAAACTATCTCCAGAGAAGTGTCCTTCTTTAACATGAGTCCCATATGTCTGGGCCATAGTGCCAGGCTGGCCAGCCCACATTAGTCATTAGACAAGGCTCATGGTGGGCAGCTGCACACGACTTCAATGGCAATGTTCCAGAAAGCAACAGTTGTCAGTGCACTGAGCCCCGCTAGCAGGGGTCCTCTTCACAAACCAATCTCAGAAAGCAAGTTTGCTTCTCCCACCAGGTGCTATTGCAGGAACTGATTCATGTCTGTTGGCTGATGGCCAGCATGAATCAAATGGCTGTTTGATGAATGCCCCCAGTACTGAGATGTAAACAGCTTCCATTCACATTCTTTATGATCTTATAAACGTTCAGGTTACTGGGAGAGAGTCTAGTCTAGTAATTGAATAATGTTACAGAACTTATTCTTCCATTCCTATCTTGTATCTGCTAAATAAGGGTGTTTTTGAAGTGTGACTGTAGCCCACAATCATTTTGTCTGGGCTTCCAGCACCGAAGTCTAGCCAAGAGCTCTAAACATAGCTGCGACAGGTACTATCACAGCATCCTAGCCCAGGAGATGAAGCTGAGTGGAAATGCACCTGCCAGGTATTTACCCTGTTTCTTGGACAACTTTTGTAGCCCAGGAAGATGCTGCTGCTGTTGGATCTCTACTGGTAATATAGTTTTGATATTTCTGCTGTGCACTGGGAGCACCTCAGGATAGACCAATCCTGTGAAGCAAATGTGTGTGTCATATGAGACCCAGTTTTATAGAAAATCATTAATTTTTATGAGTCCGTAGCTAATGAAGTACTCATTGGTGTGGAGAAGAGCTTTGAAGTTGTTGCATGTATAAGCGATACATCTTCAGCTCTCTGATTTGCCTCTTCCCTTCTGCTGCTTTGCCCTGGGGATCGATAGGCGGATGCACGACCCGGCGCCTGCCACCGCCAACGCAGGAGAGGCAGGCGAGCCGCGGTGATGCTCGCCAGTAGAGCAACTTGCTGGCTGTTTATCTTTCCCCATAGCACAGCCCTGTGCTGTGACATACAAAAGTGGGGCTGCCCACAAAGCTTGGTAGCAGCTTTACTCATGGTAGGAGCCACCTCGAGGTGAAACTGCTTTGAGAGGAGAGACAAGTTCTTTATGTGTTACCAAAGGCACCTTCATGAGAGGAACTGAAAATGCGAAAGGATTTTTGGCACAGGTACCTTACATGTTGGCACAGGTAGAGCTGTGCAAAGGCAGTACAGAGATGCCTCATGACTTTCACTGTTGGTAAAACCTCTATCAGTTGATACTGATATCGATAGAATGCAATCTTTTATATATATATATTTTTGCAGGTGTACAATTTACAATTTTGTACCACTGCTCAGGAGAGTGGAGTTACACTGTGGTCTTCTGAGCACTGGGCATCTCCTCCAACAATGCACAGCGGGGAAGGCAAAGCAACCTTTCCTCCTCTAACCCATTTTAAAAGAAGAATGACAATCTATTCCCATTTTGAAAGAAACAGGATAGGTGTTGCCCTCAGAAGATAATCCAGGGCAGCAAATTCCAAGTGGAGGCAGGTGTATCCTGGCAGTGCTGAGTTGGGTATGGGAGCCCCAGAAGGAGGTGAATTTAAGATCCCTTCATTTCTCTCCTGCCTGCCCAAGGTCACCTTCTTGTAGCTTGGCTGGGTTTCCCTGGGGCCCAGCCTTCCCAGATGCTGGATGTGGTGTGCTGGCACTGAACAGAGACATTGCTATGGAAGTAGACAGTAGGAAACAGGTTTGCAATGCTCAGGCTTGTCTTACGAAATCAAGTTTTATTCTTAGCTCTCATCCCTTCCAAGCACAAAGCACCTTGAAGAGTACAGGCATGTGGATTGTGTTGTGTCTTCTAAACTGTTGCAGTTTACTTTTCTGGACAAAACTTCTGTTCCCATTTCTAGGTGATCTTATTCTCCTCAAGTCTTTAATAAGCCTATCAGTAACAAGGCATAATAAAGTGCTGATTAAATGAATAGTCTGCTCAGCTTTTGCTTGATTTCCTCTGAAAAGTCATATATAGAGTTTTGCTTACGTGTGTACAAGTGAGACACAAGGCGAAACCCTCCCCTAGTACTCTACCGCACAACTGCCTTACAAACAGTAGGTCTGTGCCAAATTTACTCCAGTAGCCAAAGTTGGCAGGGAGGGTTTTGTGAATAGATATGATCAAGGGCCAAAACCTGTGTCTCCTTTAAGAAATTTTCTAAAGACAGAACATACAAATTATGTTTGACCGTGCATCATTACATTGACCTTTACATAGGACTCTGCAGAGAAGTGGTATAAGCCAATATAACAAGCCAATATGAATTTCTTTGATAAATAAGATTTACAATGTGATCACAATGTCATCTGAAATTGAAGCTTGATGTGTGAAATACACTATTAAATAGCTGTTTGATGCTTTCTTGATTTTAGGATTAATGCAAATTAATGCATGCATGGTGGAGAGGTCATTACGGACCCTGATACATCATTTCAGGCGTGTACTAAGCTGTGCAGAATTGCATGTACCTTTCCTTCGCAGATGCTTAGCAGGAAGAGCGCACGAATTTGTTTGCTAAACATCTAAGCACAATGTGTAGCAAATCATACTGTAAAGCAATGCAAACCACTTGTTAGTGAACAGCCCATTACACCTGCCACCAAGTGAGTATGTCACAGCTGCAAACAGTTCCCTACTTATTCCCTCACTAATTTGAAACATCACTTTCACCAATAAAGAGCAACCCTGGAATGAAAATGAGTAAATACAGGGCCACAGCACTTCAGCTGAAAGGGAGCTTAGAGTATTGCACACAGGAAGATCATGCATAACCTAGCTTATCAGGCAGAAAATAGAATAAAAAGGCTTCCCTTGGTTTGTAAGAAGAAAACTTGCGTGCTTGGATCTCAACAGTGGATGAAGCGAGGTAAAAAAGAGCAAGCGACACACAGAGCTAGTGGCACAAAAAGAGATAGTGCCTTAAAGCGAAAGAGCAGTTGAAAAATTGCAGCAGGCCAAAATGACTTTGCATATCTAAATACATAGGTCAGTTTTAATCACTGTGACAAGTGCATACAAGTCTGTCAAGCCAGTCGTTTAAATGGTGTAACTGAGGCAAGTTTGACCCCAAATCCATGGCTAACATGCATTTGGAAACAAATCAAATGAAGAAGTTAAACAGAGCATTCTCAAAGCCTGAACTTTTGTGTCTGCCATGAATAACTAAATAAATAAATGGCTCAAATAAATAGCCATTTCATTGACACCCAAGAAAGTAGTTGCCCTGTTTTGCTAGCACTAAGCCTTAGCGGTTGATAAGGCAGAAACAGAACCCTGATAAAATCTCGATACCACTACTTGTGGGCTCTGAAAAAATATGCTTCCAATGCATGCTAGTGCCAGTGGTGTAATATCACTGGTAACCTCTCCAGCAGTGTCTCCAGAGAGGTCTCACCATCGGAGGAAGGTTTCTGACCCTCCAAGGTCTGTGCTGGGAGACCAGCCTGGGAACGAGAAAGAACAAATGGCTGCTCTTGGGAAGACAAACTGAAGCAAAAAAAAGGGGAGGAAATGTAAAAGAGTTTCAGGAGGACTGAAGAACTCAGTCTTGAAATCACTTCTAGAAAAAAGAAAAATGCAGATAAAAATGAGAGGAAGACATTTTTTAACATGAAGAAAGAAGAGGAAGGCTAGACAAGGAAAGAAATGGAACTGGAGAGGTGCAGAAAAACACGGGAGACCAAATTAAAGAAAGAAGGGGTAAACAGGAGACAAACAGTTTTGGCAAGTAGAAGTGCCGAAATGTCTTCACTTTTTGACCATTCATAGAGCTGATTGTCAGGGTTGGAACTGGACAGGGAGAGGAGAAGGGAATTTTTGAAAGCAGCAGAGAAATTTAAAGACAGCCACACCATTTTTCCTGCGCAGGAAAAGTATTGCCATGAGAGTCTCCATTCCTCTTGTCAGGGATGTCGGGGGCGGGGGGTGTTTTACAGTGCTGTGAAAGACAGAGCTGTGGAATCTTGTGTCAGATACAGACGGGCACAGCATGTTAATGGCTGAAAAACGGTTCAGCAAAGCTCTTAGTCTCCCCTTCCCTTCCATTTCCATTTTTTAACAGCTGGAATCGCGGCTAATGTTAACGAGACTTAACTCTTACCAGCTAAAGAGTGGCGTAAGATATCACAATCATCAGAAGTATTTGAAATTACAAACAAAACTAATTTATCTTCCTGTAATCATTATCCATAAACCTTTCACTAATACTTCGATGAANACAGCATGTTAATGGCTGAAAAACGGTTCAGCAAAGCTCTTAGTCTCCCCTTCCCTTCCATTTCCATTTTTTAACAGCTGGAATCGCGGCTAATATTAACGAGACTTAACTCTTACCAGCTAAAGAGTGGCGTAAGATATCACAATCATCAGAAGTATTTGAAATTACAAACAAAACTAATTTATCTTCCTGTAATCATTATCCATAAACCTTTCACTAATACTTCGCTGAAATTCAATGTCATTAAATATTTTTCTATTAATTGTTGTTTGTTTTGTTAAATGATGACAAGAACAACAGCACAGACTGACTGTTGTATTTCATTGTTTATCTGGTCCTCTTTTTGCCCTTAGAAGCAGCTTAAACTCAGAGCACTAATGTCTGAAATATCCATGTGGAAAGCACAAAGCTTTTTCCTTCTACTATGTGTACAGTTTCAGCTTTAAATAAAGGTCACACCACTCTTCAGGAGAGAAGTTGTGGGGAAAACACTTACATGATATAACTTGATCCGTATGAGACACATACTCAGGTCTCCATCGACTGTGAAGGTACTCTGGAGTGGTCAACACAGACATATATAACTACGCTGGTCAGACAAGTCCTCTCCTAGTGACCAAACGTGGTGGTTTTATGATGACTGATGAGTCAGTTAAGTCCTCAGTGGACACGACTGGCCATCATCCCAGTTTGAATGTTGTTGCACTTTGAGGAGAAAGGCCCAGGACTGCCCCAAAGCAGAGCCTGACCCAGCGCCCAAGTCCCTATTCCAGGGATGAAGGTGATTGATGGCGCAGGACTCTCCTTCCAGCAGCCTTTGTCTCATGTAACATACACACCTGTATCTATACACAGGCTAGCACAGGGGAGACCAACAGCCCATCAACAGGGCTTAGGACCAGACCCCTCGTCTTCGAGGTGGATCACGAGGCTTGACAAAATTTAACTGCTGGTTTGACCTGTGTTCAGAAAGGGAAAGATAGAGAGGAAGAGTTCAATGTTATGATGCACCATACATGTCCTTGCTTTCAATCTGTATTGACAAAGAAGATGTTTATCTCTGTCCTTTCTTCTCCCCCTACCCTGCCTATACATCACCGAACCTGGGATCACCCAAGGAAACCAATGAGAAAAGAAGAGAATGGAACCAGTCGGGCTGAATATGCAATGACCTCCTCCCAAAACAACAAAACAGTTGATAACAATGCGGTCGTATAATCCCCGAAACCCTGCCGAGGTGCAGGAGGTGGTAGACTTTCAAAGCACACACACGGAGTATGCAAGGTGGGTGAAATAAGGCAACGAAATGAGCTCTTTGGCCAAGGACTTCATTTCAGAAGTAGTGCACGCATCAGTGATTCAGAAGAGAAAAGCAGGCTGCTCTTCAGGCTTGCTGCTTCTCCAAGGGAGGATAAACTCGCCCACCCGGGCTGCCCAGAGAAAAGGCCTCGCAAAGGCATAAGCATTGCATGTTGCATCTCGTGAAAGCGATGTCATGATGCCTCCCACATCTTCTTCCTCTCTTCCCCCCTACTTTTCAGTTTGAATTGAGTGTCCACAAAAAAGCTGCTGAAATAGGATCTTTTGATGAGAAGGTAATCTGCTGGAGTGGCTTATTATAAATCAGTCTGAGGGTCAAGGTGGGAGGTGTCACCTACGTGCTTCTGCAGCCTGTGCAGTTTTGAATGCTTATACTTCATTCTTGTCATTCTTATTATTTCATTATTTAAAAAGGAGCAAAGGTTTCTGNTTTTGATGAGAAGGTAATCTGCTGGAGTGGCTTATTATAAATCAGTCTGAGGGTCAAGGTGGGAGGTGTCACCTACGTGCTTCTGCAGCCTGTGCAGTTTTGAATGCTTATACTTCATTCTTGTCATTCTTATTATTTCATTATTCAAAAAGGAGCAAAGGTTTCTGTTAAGCCATCAAGCGACCAAAAATTGCATGAACTTGTGACTTATCTCAGAAAAATCATCTGCGGTCTGGTGACTATGCAATTTCCATGGCTGAAGACTTTTTGGGCAAAAGAAATAAAAATGTAAGATGTTAGCAATTAGCATTGCTACTGAGAGAGAGATATTATTAAGAGGTGCTTTGAACATTATTACTACATAATCAGCCTCCTTTTTTACATCACGCTTTATTTTTTATCTTTAAAAAAGTTCTTCCTTTGTGAAATTCTACACGTTTCTCTGTTTGCATCATGCTGATTCCCCCAGGGAAACCTCTACAAGAAAGATGTTGTTTACATCTTGGTCTGAGTATTTGGGCAGAATTGTGTTGAAAGGACTAGCAGCCCTTTGAAGTCCTCTTCATTCACTGATTAGTGTTGTTTCCTGAAAATGTCTAGTCTCCTGAACTGACCCACCAAGGACATTGTAGGTCTGGCTTGGAGGACCACTTTTGAGGGTCTGGTAAGCTGGTTATACCCATGTTAACTCAGTCCCTGCCTCTCCTGGGCAGAGACTGCCGATTGTGCCAAATTCAGCCTAACAGCTTAGTGTTGTACTTTCTGTGACATGGATTGCAGACTGCTTAAAGCGAAGCTGAATCCACCCAAGTTCATTTCACGTAGGATCTCAGGTTAGACTCAGTAATTAACCCTTAGGATAAAGGCAATGAGACTAGCTGAGTCGCTGGTCTTTCCCCACCTCCTGAAAACTTTCCTTTGTGTCACACCTCCACATGTATGTCTCCGTTTTTACCTCTGCGCTGAAAGTAGTGATGCAGTGAAAGACAAATTTCCACCCTGGCTTCTTGTCTGGACATCAAGCTTCAATACCACTCGGTCTCCATGCCTGTGAGTAACTCCCAGGCGCCGACCCAGTCTTGTTCTGGGACGTGGCTGCACCCCGGCTGTTGCATCCCTCGGTACTGCAACACACCGATGCTTTCAGTTTTATATAAGGATGTGCCTGAACTGCAGAAATCAGACCTTGATTTTGAACACATTGCTGTCTGCGGTTGGTCTATCGCCAGGATGTAGCGTTTGAGCTAATGGTAGAGGAAGACAATGCTCTGCAGACTGCCCCTGAAAAAGCTCCGGGATGCTCAAATCAGCATTTCAGCTCAGGCACATCTCTAGTTTTCTATTACCTATTGAACAATAGGGTGTATGTAAATGTAAGTATCTTTTCAATGATAAAACGAAATGCTGCTATATATTGCTGTTGAGGAATTTATGGAGTTATTAATTTAGCTTTTAACCTGTCATCACTATGTAGAAGTTTAGCTACATAAAATTATTTTTTAAAGGCTAGACTTCCTTGAGAAGTGAATGCAAATACAAAAGAGAAAGGGAATAAGTAACCCTTTGCCCAAGAGTACGATCATTCCCTGCCATACTCATGTTGTGTGCTTGCACAGGACACAGTGATATGTTCCTAGATCCAAAGTGGGATTAAAATGACAGAATTTACACTTTGAGTCTAGTATCCCAAATGTTGATTGCCTAAAGACCTTAGCCCCTAAATACTATAATAAAAATATTCCAAGTATATTTCTATTTTTTAAGCTATAACATTTATTTTGGTGTAGTTACCTATGTTTGCCTTTCTTTGTTTACTCCAGTTGTTTCTGCCTAAACACGGAACAGTTTGAGACTGGTTGCATGTTTAGCTGAGAGTATAAAGTATGAATGCAGATGAGTTTAGCATGATATGGGCTCAGGATTAGCACTTTCTCCCAAAGGTTGTTGATTTTATTTATTTCCTAATACAGCTTTAAAAGCATGTTCTGTAAGTCCAAAATCACAAAAGGGATTTGTAACTCATTATGTCCATCCGAATGTGTCTGTTTTTGCAAGGCAAAGTCTAAAGAGATGGTCACCAAACACTGTCTGATTTTCAGTAATGTCAATAGTAAAATGTCCTGACTGAGAGAAAACCCTGCTGCATGACATAATCCACAAACAAACCCGCCCCAAGGTCCCTGAGGTCTCCTCAGTGGAACATAAGCATTAAAAACTTCATGGAGAGCGAGGAGGCAGGACATTTCAAGGAGCAGCATGAGGGACTGGGATCTACTTTCAACTCTGCCACGGATCTGCTGTTTACTAGCAAGTAATTTTGCCTCTCCGTGCCTCAATTTACCCACCTGTATAATCAAGTTAAAAATACTTACCAGCTCTGTGTCAGTACTTTCAGAGATATAGAGGTATCCTGTCTGCATAGGCAGATTTACACTGTCATTATATCCAACATGCTGATTTTAAATAAACATATTTGGGCACACCATCACCATAATATTTCTTAAACAAGCATTCCCCATTGTGCTTTTATAATCCGTTGGCCCCAGAAGAGCAGCAGCAGACAGGCTGGGAGCCACTCCTCTGCTTGTCCAGAGCCTTTGCTCTCAGCATTGTCACAGCTCCACGGCGGGTGGAGATGGGAAATTGTGCATGGGGTAGTTTTGCCTTTAGATTCCTGCCTAAGTACAGTTGCACTAAAATTTAAGGAGATCTTCAGAAAGGCCCTTGGAAAAGTATACTGGAAGAAGGTGTAGGTCTTCAGAAAAGAGGGGCTAGAAAGACACTGTCATTGAGGAATATTTCTAAAGTTTGGTGATGTGGTTTAAGGTTGTGTTTAACACTCTATGGACTACTTGTAAAGCTTTTATAAAAGAGGCTTCCGTGCTTCTTTATTGTACTATAATTAAATACCAAGGGAAAGGGATAGGCTTGATGGATACTGGCTTCACTAAGCAGTGTACCTGGATCTGGGGAACTGGCAATCCAAAATACAGCTTTACAAGCTTTTCGATTTTATTTTTAGCCACCAAAATATCAGGCGTAGAAAGGTCCCGCATAGCTCTGTTCACAAAATAGCCACATCCCCAGCAGATGAAAAGGTGACCAATTTCTACGCAGAAGTTAATTGCTCTGCTCCGACCCCCCTGACCACCACCAGACAGACTCAGAAAACTGCTGTGTTCAGTCTAAGGGAGAGCATCAACACAAAATTTCTTCTCAAGGATCACCACTAGCAGACGCAAGCAGGGAATGCACTTTAAGGGCCTGAGCTGCAAAGTGTTGAGTTTCCTCGGTCCTCAGCAGTGCTGGGAAAGTGGAGCTGAAGCCCCAGCCCTCCTGCCCTTCTTGGCTCAGACCTGACACAGTGATGGGACCAGGAAAGCATCTCTACCTTGAATACATGCTGCAAAAACAGACATGGAAGGAATGAGGAGAGTTCTACTAAGTATTAGATATAAATATATTGATATATATCTATACAGAGACCTAATTGTCCAGTCTTGCATGCCATATGGTCACAGCATGTGAAGCAAGTGTGGGCCTCCTGCTCCAACTAGGTCACGACCATAGATGCTGCCAAGCAATGGAGAATCAGGCCTATGGTAGATATGTATTTACAATACTCCCTGCACCTGTACAAACAAAAACATATTATTTTAAACTGCAAAATAGTGTGTTTAAATCAATGCATGAATGTAAATATTCTAAGATCTGCCTTCTTGACTGTGTACCACATGTACAGATGAAAACGAATACTGTTTATAGGAAATCTGTATCAGTGGTTAAATCACTAAAGAGAAAAAAATATCAGAGTTAATGTTGTCATGTTTCTCAAACAAGCCATTAATGTATATTTAGTATTTAAGGATATTGCTCAATAAATATGTTCCGTACCAAAAACTGTGTTGCATATACAGATTGTGCAGTACCCTATTTTAAAAAGGCACCATAATTAATTTTTATTTTAAATAAAAATGTACTTATAAAAAGTTTTCTGTGTCCTGTGGGATATGTAACTGAGAACAGAGTCTACACATTGGAGGGAAATACTGAAGGGAGGAATGGCTGCAGTGCCTCTTCAGGCACTTCTCCTACTGCCCAAATCAACCCTGCTTGCTTGAACATTTTCTGTTCTGGTTTTGGAGAAGCTCCTGGCTGCTGCTCACACCTGTGTCCAGCTGGGTTCTGGTTCTGTCTTGCCTAACCCTGCAGTTTTAGTCCCAGATAGGAGCATATTACATTTGTACATTCCTGCAACCCCCCAAAACTCAAGAAACCCCTTATCGTTATGCCAAAGGTGCTGCAAGTCTCCCTAACAACACACTCTAGTTTTAGAGTGATTTATTTAACTTTCACACAATACTCCGTACCTTTGTTTATTTTAGTGCAAGAGACAATGCGCACTAGTTTATATTTTAAATCCCTGTGTGAACTTCACCTGCCCTTTTCCATGCAAGAACAAAAGCAAATTATGGACCAGTGCTTCAGCAGATCAACGCTGACTTACAGTAGCTAAACCTAGAACCTTTGGCCGGGATTCACCCCTCAGAGTTTTATGCCTTTACCAGATGGGGGTAAGGAACAAAGTCTGCATGAGGTCCTCTGAAGCCGAGGGGCCGTCACAACCCGAACCCTCCTTCACAGCGGGGCTCTTCCTTCCCCAGCCACATAAGGAGCCTAAAGTAACTCCCCAGGGACTGACAGGTGCATAAGTGAGGTCCCCTGAATACCAGCCAGGGGGTGGGAGGATTTTATTTTAAGTGGGGAGATGTCTTGGTTGCCTTTAATTCCCAAGACAGTATTCCCTAACAGCTTTCATCGGTCCCTTGGGAATGATTTCATATCCCAGTTTAAAGAAGGCCTTAAACGGGACAGACCAACACTAATGGGAGGTGATCAGGTGGCAGTTTAATGAATTACAGCAATAACCATTATGCCATATCCTATGACATCCAGCAGACTTAAATATGAGACATGTTTTGCAACAGAAAACTTCCACATTAAAATCTCTCTGTGACCACTGAGAAAGAAAATGCCTCTGGAAGGCATTGGCCACCGCTCCAGGCATCGAAGCTGCCGGGTCAACATCCGTACCTCCAGTCTGCAGCAGAGGAAGAAGGACGGCACTTTGAAGAAGAGGCTGCCATGACTGGGAAGAGTCTGCTGGGAAACCAATCAGCAGAAAAAGGTAGGGCACAGCCCTGGTGAAATTCAGGTGGGTCCCTCAACTCCTACTAGTAGTAAAAATATCAGCCCAGAATTCACTGCCATTTGACTGACCTCTGCTTGTGCTTTCGTCATGGTGAGATGGTCACAGGAACTAATGCACAAGCGTGTTAAAAAACGACCCAAGTATCGATGCTCTTCAGCAAGCAATGGGAGTATCGGCTACAATTCTGATTAGACTAGAGCACAGCAGAAGAACTCCAAGCCTAAACCAGAGGTTGTGTCTTGAGGATAGCTGAAAACATCACTAAATACTATGAGACACAGTTGCTTGCCATGCTGACGAGCCTGGTGTTGCCTGGTGTGCTCTTCCTCTGCTGCCCCATCACTGGGAACCAGCATTATGATAGAGAAATTAGATTACTGGTTTTAATATTATTTGGAGAGGGAGCAAGAGATTTGTAATGAGAGATATGCAGTGTATTATGTGATTTTGGTAATATACAATCATTATCAAGTGCATTTCACTGGTTTCATCTGGACACGTGCATTGCCAAGGTCTACATCATTTTAATAGATGTCCGGTACAATTAGTTTCAAATGACAGCTTTCTCCATTTCTGAAAGATGCTCTGATTTGGACGTGCTTGATTCGTGCAGGTGTAGTCTGTGCCCCCAAAACAATAAGGTGTTTAATAAAAAACAACTTATGTTTTAGTACGCATTAGTCTTCAGTTACTAAATTGTTAACATTCTTAATATTAATAGATATTTATTTTCTGTCAAAAATATTGCTTCAGAGCTGATCTTCCATTTAATTAAGATTTTATCTAAGTCAATTCCTTAAGGTTCTTTTGTAACTATTATGTCTTCAACCATTTTTATAGCACAGAAACGATTGTCTAATTGCAAGCTAACAGAGAAGTTGCCCTTGAAAGTGGCCCAAATCTAATTAATTTTTTTAGTATTCAGGAAAAAATACTGAGAATATTAATACCAAGATTCCTGGCATATTCTGAACTTGCTTTATTTTTGGTTCCAGTTAAAACAAAAGCACTCACTGACACATTTAAATACTTGTCCTGCTGCTCCTGGCTTGCACCTTGGCACAGTTTGGTATATCCATAGGGACTAGCAATTCTCCTGATTAGACTGAGCATCCAAGCAATGCCTGGGCCGTACTGGTCTCCTCGTGGCCCAGCCCATCCCGGTATGAGAATCCGTGCAGTGCTGCGAGCCCTGGAAAGGGCTACTTACATGAGTGGCCAACATATATCACACAGGATGTCCTGGCAGCAGCGGAGGGAGCCACCAATGCCTGGATGAAGTGTGCGGCCCCTGAAGGGGCATTTTCTGGGGAGAGGGAGGGATGGAGCAGCTGCTGGGCACAGAATGCAGCACCAACACCCACTTTGTGCCACTGGGACAGACGGTCACTGAACAAGTTGAGGTATAGAAGCAAAACAATTGATGGTAGATGTAGGTGGTCAAAGCCCTTCTATCATATATTATAAAATGTCATTAAATATTATACCCTTGAAAGAAGCATCATTGCACTGACCAGAGTTTCTGATGAGCCTCTGGTGTTGCTGGGAAGGGGGCTGGACAGGGCGAATGGGGTGCATGGAGGCCCAGCTCTGCCTCCCTTAACAACTTACACAGGAAAATCCTACGGGCTTTAATCTACCTCTGCATAAAAGGCAAGGCTGATTTTATCATGAGTGCTGGCTAGATACACCAAATCTTTCTGGTTTGTTGGTTTACTTAATCTGGGAGCTCTCATAAAAAAATCAGTTAAATGGTATTTGTATATATCTGCCTGAAAGTATTTTATATTATATATCACTGTGGCTGAAAGAGAAAGGAAATTTCTTTGTAAATAGCAGCTGGCTGTTTTGCTTTCTTATGCATTAATATAAATTTCATGAACTCATTTTCGTGCAGCACAAAAAGAACTCAGAGCTGGAACATGAATAAATTTCCCTTTACGTTCAGCATCGCTTCCCCCTGCACACGCAACCAGAAACGCTTTCAATATTTGAGGTTTCGTTTAACACAGTCGTAGTTGGAAGAAGAGAAGAAAATATAAATAAAAGCAGCGATATGGCAGACACATCCCAGTGAACGAGCCTGTGAGCCAGAGACAGCCTTTGCTATTTTGATTTGTAATTTGAGCATAATTCAATTAGACATTTCAAGCAATTTAAACATTCATGCATTGTCCAGCGCCAAAGCATGAACTGTTCAGCATCAAACTAGACCTGACAGCCTTAGCAGGCCAAGTAAAAATCCCAATGTTTAAAATGAAAAGCCTTCACCTAATTGATGCCTACCGGAAAATTAGGAAAAAAAGGAGGGTGCAAGGGGGAACAAGGCGGGTGAGAGAACCACAAAGGGCAGANCGCCAAAGCATGAACTGTTCAGCATCAAACTAGACCTGACAGCCTTAGCAGGCCAAGTAAAAATCCCAATGTTTAAAATGAAAAGCCTTCACCTAATTGATGCCTACCGGAAAATTAGGAAAAAAAGGAGGGTGCAAGGGGGAACAAGGCGAGTGAGAGAACCACAAAGGGCAGAATGAGGCCTATATCCTGGCTGGGGGCTTCACACCTCGTTTGCAGCCATTTTCTTTACAGAATGTTTCAAGGCATGTATGTTCCTTTTAGAGAGAGATTAAAATACATGATCACCCATCTGCTCCACCTGGTTTAGGATCAAAACGGATGGGACCTGCAGCTGTTTACAAAAGCCAGATTCCTCCTGCCAGCGCTCGATAGCTCTGAGGCATTGGAAGGCATCACCTGATGCCAAGGCCCTGCCACCGTACCCACGCAGCAGGAGAGGGTCCTGCCTGGACCCGCGGCCTGCTCAGAGACAGGAGGGTCAGAGAGCAGTGAAACCTGTCACCATGCCTGTTTCACACGCAGCAAGGCACCGCATGGCCCCTTGCCGGCATCGCATGTGGAGCTACAAGGGGTCCGGGGCTGAGCCGGTGCCCGCTGCCCTGCTCTCCCCAGCTGGCCGCCAGCAGTGAAATCCCTGCGGGGATAACCACCGGGTGCATGGCTCTGTGCCCTCAAAACCGAGATGCTGGCTGATCGAGTGATAGCTTAGTGATGTTAAAGCACTGTGTATAATAATAATAATAATGCAAGAATTTTGGGGGGAATTTAAAACAAGGAACTTTCAGAGCCTTGTTTGCTTTAAATGCATTGTCCCTGGTGACCTCTGAATCCAGAGGAAGGAAAGCTATGTGTCTTTTCCCCAAGAAGCTGCCCTGGAAGCTGAAGGTCACGCTAACCTATCGACAGGCTGCCTGGCAGGCAAGACGGCTTTGATGGACGCATATCTGGGCTGCTCAACGTCATTTTTTGGTAACAACTTTTAGAGGCAGGCAATGAAAGCATCATGAATCATTAAGCAAAACTTTTCTGGCAGGCTACATGCCTTTGGTCTCCCCTCAGAGAACCTCTGGAGCAGAAAACTCACCTGCAAAATGTTTCAGGAATGTATCACACGTATACTCTCTTCATTTTAAGCACTATGTGGGACCAACTTTGGATGGTAAAAACCCAGACAGTACATAAAGTACACGTGGATGCCAGATACAGAGGTAATTTTCCTTGAGCCTTTCTATCTGAAGACCCAGTGTCCAGTGTGCTTATAACCTATTCAAGTGTTAACAGTTTGTGCTGAAATTTTCCATGCTGACTGTCTGCTGCAAGCTGACCTTTGTATTTGTTGAGGAGTTGCAGAAGAAAAATTCCGTTACTTCCAAGAATGGTATTTGGGGAAAGATATTAAAACAAAACCCAACAGTAACTGACTGTTTTATAGAGAATATCTAATTCCTCAGGTCTTTGAAGAAGGGATTCAATTTGACAAGAAGATCAATTCTTTTATTGCCAATTACAAGCTTCTGGAAACTCCTTCTTTACAGGCCACTTGAACTGGACAGGTAAATCCTCTGGAAAGTCTGTCTGCAGTGAGATTGCTCCAGCTCTGACACTCCTACTAAAATTAAGACACTGAATTTCAATCAGTTATTGTCCAAGAATGAATCAACTCAGTATCTGTGAATAAAGTCAAGAGTAGAGCTGAATAAATGGAATTCAATTCATTTGTTTTAATAACTATAGTTTTGGAATATCGAGATGATTTGCAATTAGTTCAAAATTTGCAGTGAATTTTACCCATTAAATACTTGCAATAGTTAGAAATGGAATGGAGAAGAGGGTACCCTGAAATGGCAAAACATTTAATCTGGACATTAAAATATGTCACAGTCTCAGACACGGCAGAAAGGTTGAATATGCCAACTCCAAAATGTTTGATACTGGCCCAAAATACAATCTTTCGATTTTGAAAAAAAAAACCAAACCAACCCACATTTTATTTTGGTTCTACCGGAACACATTTCCTTCTGAGGTTTTTTTCCCCCTAATTCTACTAACAAGCTAAAAAGTCAGTACTTGCCCAGCTTCGCCAGGGAGCCCTGAACATTTTATATTTATCTCATTCCAAAGCAGAGGTTGGATTGTTCTTCTCAGCCTCTCCCTGCATCTGAAGCAATGAGTGAAAGCCCAACTTTTAGAGGAATATGCTCATATCTTTGAATATTTTGGTAGAAACAGACCTTAGTGTGACAGAGAAACCATTTAGCAGAAATAAGTGGTCTCAATAAAGGAGAATCTTCCTACTTGCTGCGTTAATGGGAATAAAGGATATTTTCAACATCTCCCAGTTGAAACAGGCGATGCTGGTCATACACACAGGTAGAAACAAGCCCTCAGCATGAGAAAACCATCAGACAAATGATCGCATGAATCCGCTTCACCTTCCTCTTTCCTGGCACCTTGGGTAGTGCTTAGTCAAAGCTACAATTCAACAGCTATTGAAACATGCCTCCTGGGTGCAGGCACACCAGTATACACATGCAGGTATACATGTACGCACAGTGCCTGTCTAGAAGTGAGCACCAACTGCTTGCCGTTTTCCACGAAAACGTGGCTTAAACTCTTTCAGGGCATCTTTTGAAGCAAACTTTTCTCCCTGCCCCAATCACCAAGGCAAAATTGTTATAAACTGATTCTCCTTTGAAAAATGACAGGGAGGGAATGGAGTGGGACATATGTCTGGGTTTATCCTTTTTCCTAAATTTTAAGTAGTGGTGGTGCACATCTGAAGTTACTGAGGCTTTACAGAGATGGAGGAACGTACCTAAATGAAGAAATTACAGATTCAGCATCTATGTTGGTTTTTACCTCATGCCTCATCACCTGCAATATAAATTCAGGTCTCCAAATTGGGGTTTTGGCTGCATTTGAGCAACTCATCACTTTCAGATTATGATCTTTCTGACCCACATCTGTATTCAGGGAGGTTGTTCAGGAAGAAAAAAAAAATGCAAATTTAGCAAGCAGTTCCCTAGCTGAGGCATCCCCACAAGGTCACTTACCAGCTTCACTGGCCATACCGAAAGCAGTGTCACTACTCCATAGCAATAGGCATGGGTAAAAAGCACCTGAAGTTTAGTAATTGTAATTCCATGCAGGAATTGTGTTGTTAAGATACTGCAGAAGATGGAGCCAAGCACCTTGTAGAATCAAAATTTGCCATTTCTGAGCAAAAAAAAAGTCATCTCTGAAATGCTATTTACTGTACAAACAGGAAACTGATCCATCATAAGTTTGAGGGATGCTCTAAATTCAACATTCCCTTCAAAAGAGTCTTAACTTATGAATATTAGTCTTGTGATGACATTTATACTGTGCTGGCTGTTGTATAAACACAGCAAGAGACCTTCTCTGCCCAGCACCGTGTAATCTGAACTGGGTCAACTTTTGCTGTCAGGAACTTGAGGGATATCAATAATATTGCAGTTTCCTTTGTCATGTGGGAGAAGAGGTTTATTCTCAACGCCTATGATCAATGAAGCCTGACTCACAAAGCCACTGAATACCTGAGGCAGGATTCCTCTCACCTAATTTTAACCGAACAAAAAAATTGGTGTTTAATACATCTAAATTGTCTAGAATCTCGTCATCAGTGGAGAAAGACAGCTACTCCAGATGGCAACTCATCTTGTCCTGAAATAAGCCTGAGGGCTGAACTGCCCCAGACTGTTCAGTTGCACAGGGACATCTGCTGCAACACAGGGCATGGCTCCCAGGGTCTCAATTCATTGATGGTGGGAGGGCAGACGCTGCCTCATGCCAGCATTTCAGCAGGGCATTATCATCCAGTGCAATGATGTCAGACATGCCCATCCTAGTGGGAAATAATGCAAAATTAGGTAATAATCAATAATCAGAGTAGGAACAGTCCATCCAGAACTGGACATATTCATACAAACCTGTACAGAAAATCCAATCTCATTCTGGAAAACATGGTGGATTAATTAATACAAAACAAGACCTTAGAAAATGTGAAGAAAAAGACCTTGTGAGTGTGTGTGCGCATGTGCATGTGCGCGCGCACATGTGTGCATTTTAGTTCAGCCTGAGTAGAAAAATATTATTCTGAAAATAATAATTCTTGGGCAGACACTACCTTTGATGTCACTTGAGCAATCTGGTCAGGCATCCACTGAACAGGACCACTGGAAAGCCTGCAGCGCATCCTCCTCGCTCCCGGTTAGCAGCTGCCACAGCTGCTGCAGGGCCGCGGATGCTCGGAGGCTCAGCTTCCCTCTCTGGGGACAGAAACACAACCTGGGATCTCACAAGGGTCTGGAGAGCACACGGGAGAGGAGCCCAGGGTCCCAGCCCAGTTTTCTGGCAAGGGCATCTCTCCAGTGTTGAAGCCAACATAAAAATACAAGTTACAAACATATAAAAAGATGAACCCCCCTGTCCTCGGAACCCATTTTCTTTTTTAGGTTAAGAAAAACTGCAGTGGCCATAAGACACCTCCTTCAGATCTGTTTTTCCTCCTATTTTTGAGCAGTTTCTCATATCAGGCAAAACTACTCAGACACGTAAGTGAGGAAGCGAGAACCCTTGGAACTGACTCGCCTCTAGGGCGAGGGTCTGCATCGTCTGTCCAAGCTGGCTGGTCACACACCATTGGCAAGAATGACTGGAGGTGCCCGAAAAGCCAACTCATCCCTTCTGATGGCTGCAGTCTGTCACCGTCGCCTGAATTCCGCACGCATTGCACAGACGTGCCCTTTCTCCGAGGGAACCGAGCAGCTGAAAGCAACATGACACTCCATCAGCTTAGGCAAGCTTAAAAACAATCAGCACTGAGTTTGTGTCTATGGGCTTTCAGGGATTTTCTGCCTTGACTTACATTTAATCAACAGAAATATGAAAATAAAATCGTAAAAAAAAGGAGAGAATCTAAAATACACCAGCTATGAATCCACTTTTCCTAAATATTTCGAGCTCTCAAACCCCATTACTCGAGGAAAAATACACCTTTATTCCAGGAATGTTCCTGCTGATGTTATTTGTAGTACAACAGAATTTTTTTTAATCGCTGTTTCACAGTTGGTTTTCAAACCTGCTCACTGCTTTCCTGTTTACACAAACATCCTGTCTATACAAGGCAGATCTGCTTCAGAGTAATTTCTCTCAGTCAGATTAAGCATCAGTATCTCTAGAGTATGCCTGGAAAACTATCATAATTTAAAAGCTTGCTTTGTTCTGTATAAATTTTCAACTGTAGCTGAATTAAGACAATGACCTGTAAATAACGTGTATGAACCATGAGACAGCCCATCGGCTGTGGCTGCAAAGCCTTGATGCTAGATTGAGAAGGGCATCCCAACTATCAAAGGCATTGCAGAAAGCACGATGCCCAGCGAATGATCCTGGCTGCTAACAATTAAGGCTCTGCTGATGCTACCAGGTCTGAAGAACTGAGGAGGGAGAGCAGAGCTGTGTGGTTAATGCTTTTTACAGGGTGGTGTACTACGTGTACCGGTTTCAGTGGCTGGACTCCCATGGACTTGGCTGGTGTAGGATCTGGCTGCTGGTGGTTTCTTGTTCAGGTTTTCAAGCCTAAAGACAGTGCTGTTACATTTCATGCAGAGTTCTGGGGTTTGAAGCAGATAAGAGGATGTTCGTTGAAACCAAAGTGTAAAAGATTTGTCTGAAATTTTCTTTGCATATAGGAACATATTTTAAAATTACACTAGAGACAAAAGAAGTTATTCCATATTATATTCTGCACATTTTATCCCATGCTTAATACGCCAGGAGACAGACTAAGGAGGTGCACAAGTGATGAGATTCTTATTCGCAGGAAAGAGGAAAAAAACCCTTCAGTGTCGAAGACAGAATTCACCTATGTATCATACAATAGTGGTAACAAAACTAGTATCAATTAGATGTCACATTTGGATGCTAAAGAATAACCTACATCCCGCGTTTGTTGTGATGACTCACAGCAATGAACTTGACCCAAAAAAATGCTACAAAAGTGCTCAGTGTTATTAATAATAATCATTATTCAGAGAATTCCCAGATGGAATAATTCAACTTCCTTTCTGCAACAGCTCCGGTCTCCTTTTATTCAGCATGTTCATTTTATTCCCTTCTAATTAAATGTGATTTTCCCAGCAGATGCCTTTATTTTTTTATTTGAATATTTGACTCAGCAGAGCTGAGCAGCAGAGCTAATCCGCTCACCGAGTTAGCGCTCTGGCTCGGCCTCGCAGCCCCATGCGCCACGTGCAGCCGGCCTTGGAGAATGTCACAGCACTGGAAATGCACTGAAGGGAAAAGCTGTCACGTTTCAACGAGACCCACAGTGCAGATCGCGTCCTCCTCTCTGGACTGACGCCAAATGATAATCACAAGGAAGGTGCTTTTTCAAATGGACCCCACCTGCATCCACAAACCAGCTGCGGAGATGGCCCAGCGGCTCAGGCAGCATCCCCAGCTGTACGGAAAGTGGATGTACAAAATCAGGGACCATGGCAGGAGTTTTTCCCCATGACTCCTGGCAGGCTGGGGGGACCTGTACGAGACTGTAGAGTTGTGCTCTCCAATACCTGCCTGGTGGCACAACAGCCTGTGGACAATGTCAGGATCCAACGGGACGCAAGTACTCAGACACCCACCTCCAGATACAGAACTGCAGCTCGTACAAGCATTTGCTGCTTCTTTGCTGGTTGCCCACCTGGATCTCATCTCATAGACAGCTGCGTTCCTGTTTGTTTGTCTGGATTGTGGTTTTTTAAGGATAAATGCTTTCTGGATTTAGCTTGAGCTTTAAAGCTTTGGACAAAGGAAGAATCGAAGCCTCGGTTTCTCCCTGGGCCATGTGGGTGAAAGAGGTAACAGGCACATGACCTCACACTGAGTTTGCTTTAGCGGGTGCGACTGGTCTCTCTCTTAGACAGCATCGGTGGATATAGTCTCAAAGTTGAGGTAAACTGAGGCAACTAATTTGGAGACATCAGTGCAGGGCCTGCAAAAAGCATTTGCTGGAGTCAGGAGAATTTTTTTCCAGTGCCCTGGGAGACAAGAGGTAATTATTTCCACAGGCACCCATCACTTCCCTGAAGGCAAACGTGACTCCTCAAATAGAGCCCCATTAACTCCCCGGTGTGGACATATACCCTATGTTTAGGAGCAGCAGGTGCTGTAGAAAAAGATAAACTAGGCAAAAAAGGTAATTTCTCTAATCCCATTTCCCAGTCACTAAATTTAAACGATGAAGGTAACAGAACTGACACCATGCTTGAAAATTTTGTTCTCTTTTGTTTTCTCTTTTCTCTTTTTTGCTCAATATTTTAATTATTTACAGTTGATTATCTTTTCATGAGTGGAATTTTTTCCCCCATTACATTTCTTTTCCTAGTGTCCTGGATACTACCATGATTTATAGCAATTTTTTTTCCTTACAAAAACCAAGGTACTGAAATAATCCATTCTGTGATTCTGTGAAAGAAAGAACTGAGTTACAGGTAACATCAATTTCTGATACAGTTACCCAAGAACAGAAATAATGCACAGTCTTGCCCCACTAATGATTGCATGCTGCAAGCTCTCCCTCCCATAGAATTACACTATTTATTTCACGCAAAATAAAGCGGCTGCCATAAACCTGCTCCATTCACTGAAATAGGCTGAGATCTTAACCTGGTAGGTAGTCCTGTAGTCCCACTGGAGTCAAGGAACTTCGATTTTATTGAAAGCAAAGATCCATCCCCTTTGCTCCCTTCACCAAGGCACCACGGAAAAAAAAGCAGTCCTGTTGTGAGCCGATACCTGCCTTACTCGCATCCGTGTTGACTGTGGTTGCTCTCGTACAGTGCTATGCCCTCTGCCTGAAGCTTGAGGACAGCTTCAGCCTCCCAGAGCTTTTCATTACCTTATCTCCATTATTCAGACAAACACAGAACACTTCTCCAGACAGGTTGCAGGGCGCCATTTTATCTGCATTAATATAATAATGAGCCTTTATCCACAGCATCCAGCCTCTCCTTAAAAATCAAATCACTGCCTGATTAATGTTCTGTAAATAGGGGGATCTCCATGCTGCAGTACTAGTGTGCTGCCCTCCTCATTTGATCTTGCCCGGCTGTGTTTCACTGCTTTGCTGCTTGTTTTGCTCTTCTGACGTCATCTGGCCACTTGCCTTCTTAATATTTATCGTTAAATAACCAGTTTAAAGAACATTCATGATCTGCTTAATGGGACCTGTGTCACACATTCAAAGGCATTTAGCTTTAATACATTTACCTTGTTTGTCAGGAGCAAAGGGTAGCCAAGAGGTGCTGAAGCTGTGACATATTAATGATAACTGTTCTCTTTGCCTCTGTCCTGCCCATGAAATCTTGCCATGGTCAGGATTTCCCAGGGCTAAGCATGATACCACATAATTACGCAGAAAGAGGAAACCCATAACATTTATTTTATCCTGGGATTTATACGAAGCTATACTGTAGCAAACCAGTCAAGCGATACAGAGGTTTTTGGGTGACATACTCTTTTTACATTTCTTTTTGAGGATCACTTACTTCTTTTAACTGCCAGATTATAAAAAACTATGAGAGAAAGACAAAGCTGTATATTTTCCTTTTGCTCTGGCTTCCTATAATTTTACAAATTATAGGAAGGTTTCTCAGAAATATAATCCTATAAATGTAGTCACATGTGCACATAGCATTTTGAATGCCACCTTCTGGAGGCTCTAGCCATGATACTTAGGACAAGATATGCTTTTTATGCTATCTAGAACCCTTGGCAAGAAGTAGAAAAGGACTTCGTCTTTAAAAAATGTGGCAGGTCAACATATTTCACTTGAAACAGATAGGGACTCTAAGACATAAAATTCTAATATAGAAAGTGAAATGAGATGGGAAATGGCTTCTTTTTGAACAAAAGGCAGGAAAAAGGGCCCGTAAGAGTAGTCCCAATTTTATGACTCATCTATTGGAAAAGAAGTTTAATTTGTTGCCGGAGGACAATTACCTTCTTCTGGCTCCATGTACGAATTTCCATCTAACTACGGACTGCCTCATCGCAGATGGGCATATCACGAGAGAGGTCCAGTTATGCTGGGCACTGTGCATAAGAGAGATTCTGTCTCCAAAGAACTGAAGAGACAGCAAAAGCTAGGAGAAACTGAGAAATTTTATTCCCCTTTGAAAGTGGGAAAATTGTGAAACACAGTGACCTGCACAAAAAAAAAAAAAAAGCTTACAAGGAACAGCCCAAAAGCTCACACTTCTTGGGACGTCCGTAGCATCCAGCGAAGTGGTGAAGTCTCAGCAAGAGTCTGGGAAGCTACCTCTGTGTTCAGAGTCTAACCATGTCAGCGTGGCCCTCAACCCCCAGTAACCGCCTTTGGTGACAGCTACGCTCTGAGCCATAACGACCCATATTCTGTCACTGTCTGTGGTGGAAATTACTGCCTTTTGATCCTGCTTTTTCCTTGGTGTTTTTCCTTTCGGAAGGAAGGCATTTTTCTCTCAGTGGAGAAAGCAGTTCAAAGGAAGGGTATCTTTCCCTAACTTTCTTAAAGAGAAAAAGGAGGTCGTATATGCTGGCATTTTCTTGTAACCACATTAAACATCTGCAGACCCCTCACGGTTTGCTTGTCCAAAACAGTTAGGACTAGAAAGTTTCTATTTTTTCTTTCTAGCTGGGGAGAAATCTCATAAAACAAAAGGAACATGCCTCAGAGCAGCATTTCAAACAGAAACTTATCTCCCCTGAAGACGTGAAAACCCATTTTGCTAAATTTATTGGTTTCATAGCAGAGAAAGGTCAAAATGTGAACTTATCCAGCAAAATCAGCAAAGCCTCTTGGGCTTCCACTGTCCCAGCTGGCATAAAACTAAAACTGCATCTTACGGCTTAATGTTGGTGGGGCTTGGCTTTTTGTTGTATGTGAAAATGTTCTATAGAAGTTTTGGCATACTGAGACAACACAGGGTCAGAAATATCAGATTAAAATTATCAGTTCACAACTGTGGAATTAAAAACAAAACAAAACAACAACAAAAAACACCAGGAAAAATGATGCAGAACTTCTTCTACTATAGAGAGCGACAAATCCATTAAGCTAATGAGTTAAGCAGCTAATGTTCTGATCTGACATCTTTTCTTCATTTAGGATCTTTCATTCTTCCCGCAAGAAGATCTCTCATTATTTCTTATCTAAACAAACCCCAATATACAAGCATTCCTCTGCAAACAGTTTCCTGAGAAACTTTTCCTCTGAACAGTCACAAGCTGAAATTTGAACAGGTGACCTATGTGACCTATTACATAAATTCTCTTTTCTCTTCTCTCGTGAGCCAACGACCCAGACTTTATAAACAACTTCCTTTATCCCTCCCTCAACAATTAGTTTCACTCCAAAATAAGTTTCCTTTTAAGATTTTTATTTTTAAAAAAAAACAGGCAGATGGATGACAGGACACTTTAATGTAAATCCCTGTTCTGTCACATACTTCCTGTAAGACACAGGCATGACAAGCAAAGCCAGATCCCCAGAAGACATCTGAGAGAGCAACCCAAAAGGCAGCACTTTCAAGCCCCTCTTCAGCTGCCGCCTTGCTTGAGAGGGGCTTAAATTCACAGGGTGCTGGTACCACCCCCAGGAGAGTAGCTCTGTTCTGGGCATGCACATGATTCCTTCTGTCCAAGCAACACTGAGTGCTAAAACTCATCAGGAATCACAAACTCATCGTTTCTTCTGCCCCGCTCTGACTGGCATGCACAAGGAAACTCTGGCTTTACAGCCTGGGGTTAGGGCATTGACCAGGGCGGGAGCAATCCGTGCCCTGGTCTGGTCAGTATTGTACAAAGTGGGGAGAGAGCAAAGAAAAGAAAGAAATCCCTACCCAGCAATGCCAGGAAAGGCCACAGACTGGAGGTACGATCCAGATTCAAACCTCAGTACAAATCAAATCAGCAAAGCAGCTGCTTTATCTGCCAGAGAAGTGGGAAACATTGCATCTCCCCATGCCCCGCCATGGTGGCTGTACTGTATGCAAGCAGAACTGAAATGAGTTAAGTGTTTAAATATGGATTTCACAAATGCTAACTCTGTGCTGAGGAAGGCAGATACCTCCAGGAATCACCTAGGCACTGAAGCCCACAAGCCAGACCAGGGGTGGCCAGTCATTTCTGTTTTGTGGTCTCCTGTGCAAAGCCTCCTATAGAAACGCCACACACAAAGATTACTGCACGTATATACAAGCTTGCTTGTCTTCATCGGCTTTTGCAGCTTCCCAAGAAGTCATCTGTATGCCCACAGGGACCCAGTGTGTTGAAAAGAGTTAAGTTAGAGACTGAGATTTGTCTGTGCTCCGAGTGCAGCAGCATACAGAGGTACCTTAGCTAACACTGAGTGAATCGTCGTAGAAAGCAAACACCTCCAATTCCATGACAGAATACAAGTGGGCACACAGAGGACCTTACATGCCTTGACTCCATTCACTTGCAATAACTCATTCATGCTTCCGTATTTTGTATAAATATTCATATCTGGCAATAGCACATCTGTTACCCCTCTTCCCTATCCCATATAAAGAGCCACCACTGAAGCCAACAGAGACTGACACCACTTTATACGACATCAAGGAAACAAATAGCTGTCCTTCAGGATGCTTTTTCTGCACGGCACTCATAGCACAGCAAGCGGGCAAGTAAGGCAGGCCGACACCAGGCACAGGACTCACACGCCTTCATCCCATAAAGAAGGAGAAGAAAGCTGAGGAGCGGGGCAGGCCAGCAAACCGCAGCACGATGGCGCCATGTCCACCTTGACACCATCACCTTAAAAGGCTTTGCTGCCTACATTTCTTCTCTCCCAGGGAAGTTTCTGAGATTAAAAGCTTAAAAAGTCTTCCAGTCATGGCAGGAAAAGTGGGTGCATTTCATGGCATCCCTTTAGCCAGTTTGTGTCAGCATCAGAGGAGAGGAGACTGCTCACGTCCAGCCCCAAGCTACCCTACGTGAAGTGCATAGCATCCCAGGCAAATTTTCTGGGATGGCTAATTGAATTGTTCCAGCACAGGCTCACATGCCTCCCGGGCTGGCACAGAGAGGATTTAGCAGAAAACCGGGATCTCAACAGGGATCGGGTCCTCTGAATCCAGAGAGCTTATTTTCTCATGCTTTTCCTACTCCATCATGCTCTCCAGAAAATGAATGACCAAGCTTGACATTTAATAATTTAATTTTCTGAGTGTGTTTTGGCATTGTTCAAGAACTTGCCTGTTTTGGACTCTAAGTGTTTGTCTCTGAATTGTTACTGTATATACATGCCTGAAAGTGAGGCACTCTCTGACATTTTTGCTAAGTCAATCGGTTCCTGCCGCTGAAGCTAAATAAATGTTACTGTTCTGCCGTGCAAGGCCTGAGGTTATTCTGCTAAGGAAAACAAGGGTAGAAATTGAATTTGATGATGAAAAGTTTCCTGCAGGATAAGAATTTGATATAAGCCTTAACCTTTGAATATTTCTTACTAAAACACGTCATTAAAACTAAGAAAATGAAAACATCTTTTATTTTTGTAAGCAGCAATATTTTTTTCCAAAAAAAAAATTCATTTGCTTACCAACATGGAGAAAAAATGCAGACTGGATTGCCACTATGAGCCAGATTCTGTCATCTCTTCCACAGTGAACCCACTTTAGTACCAACCCAACCTTGAGTTATCACTACTGGTAATTGCAAAAGGATAGCACTGGATTTTGATCTGATTTTTTGAAACTTCCCTCTTTTCAGTGCTTTGGAGTGTTTGATGACTACATTTCAAACCTTTGACGGAGTGAAAAAGTTCAGACTTTTAGCAGAAGTTTCCCTAACAGCAAGTCTACGTGCATTGCTCCTCTGGGGGGAGATGGTCTACAAGTCCCTTGCACAGAAGTGACAAATTAACGTGCCCTCCTTGTGTCACAGGCAAATGTCCTACACATATCAAGGAGCTACTTCAGGGCTACAAATTCCGCTAAAGAGATCAAACATGCACTAGGTCATGTATGCCCATTGGTAGCTCAGGGTGCAGAGCTTTAGTGATACAAAGCACTGAAAGTATCAGACATTGAGAAAATTAAGAGCCATCTCTCTAGAGAAAATACAACATATTTCAACAGCCTGTCATGTTTGCTCATCTGTCCCTCCTTCTGACTTTTTGTTGCGAAGACCTTTCTTCTCAATTTTCCTATTTGTTTAAATTTAAGAACATCTCTTATCTTCTTAACAGGCAGAAATATTTCATCCCAGAAATGTTTATGGGTCACTGACAATGATGCACAATTTGTGTTTTGCTCATTAAGGGCTTCCCAGCCAAACTTCAGCTCTTTCCTGTCCATTGNCATTTATATTCTGACAGGTACATTCATCTAAAGTTTACCTATTGTAGCTGCAGTTACTGTACCTGTCTTCCAAAGCATTTACTGGTGTGAAACAAGTGGCAATAAAAAAAATACAGGGCCTACTTGGCATGGCTATTTGCTATTTTTATAACAAAAAAAGAAGTCTCCCTACTGTCAGGCTGATTGTATTAATCTGAGATTCCTACAGTCCTATAGGAAGTTGCCCTTCTTACACTCTAATCAGTCTTTCTGGCATGAAGTACACTCAGGTTCAATCTGGACTCTAAATTTACTTCTAAATTTCAAAGCATGATGTAATCTGTAAAAGTTCAATAAATTAAACTCTCTGCTCCATCTGCTGTGTGAGCTAATCTACTTTTTCATTTCATTTTGATAAGCCCTCAAAGCCAGGTATCACATCCAGAAAAAGTTGCATCTGAAACATTTGCTGAGTGGATAATTTCCCCTCTACAAGTACTGGAATCTACTAAGAATTGTCAAATATACATTGGGTTTGGCTTTATTTGTTTTGCTTATAGATCCATGTGGAATTTCCTTCACCAGCCTGTTGAGACTCCATAGGTACCTTGGACCTCCATCTTTTGGGCATTTCAAATTCCTTTTGAACCTGCTCATCATCTTTTGTGCACAGAAGATCTTTACACAGAGACACTGGGGGTGGGCAAGTTCCTTTTACACTTCTCAGAAGGCTTCACAAACAGGAACATAATTTTCATAAAACTCCTCTGAGGGATGTCAGTCTTGCCTCCCTCACAGTATGATGAAGGAACTGAGACGCAGATGCTTTGTCTAAGGCTGGTCCCACTCCAGGACCAAAAGGAAGGAAGCCAGACCTCTCTTCCCCACCTCCAGTCCCAGGGCATTCCTGTGCAGGCTCATTTGGTTGCTGACAATTGCTCAAGTCAATGTAATCACCGTATCTCTCTTGATGAATACCACAGATTAAACAAAGCTTTTTTCCTCTGTGTATATTACACAGCAGGTCCCAGATTTAGTTTGTCTCACAAAAGCATAAACCAGTTGTTTCAGGGACAATTTAAACTGGAGTATGCTGAAATTGAAGGTAGTATCAAGGTACATACGTTTGAAGATACAACTTTCCATGATGGCAAAGGAGATCAGATAATTTGAGGACAAATCAATTTAATTATGTAAATACTATTTCTTTTATTCCAAATGTTTTGTTCTTAAGCATTAATTTACAGGGGATTTTAGCTTGGCTAATCCAATAAAAAGCAATGACTTGGAATAAAACCAGCAACAATTACTCCAATTCCTCTGCTTTCTCTTGTAGTAAGCATCCTATCCCACCATTAGCTTTTAAGCTTTCAGACACATCCTTTCCATCTCATCCACTGCTGCCATTTCGAAATGAACAACCTCCATGGATAGCAGTGTTTCAGCAAACAGTCATTCTCTCCTGCCACAGGATACCCTACAGCTGTCTTATCCAGTGAATCTAATCAACCTGCTGGGGAGAGCTGAATTATTACCAATGTAAGACTGATTGAAATTAGTGATTCCCTCCACTTAATTCCAGCGCAAGAAAATGAGACTTTGCCTATATAAATAGCAAGTTATCTCAAGCAAGTATGGAGCAATAACAACCTGAAATACTTTTGTTGTTCTGTCAGTATCGCATGAATTACTGGAATATTTGGTAAACCAGTTGAATGCTGATTCCAAGTCTGTTTCACATTGTCATCCTCGGTACAGCTTTGCACATGAATGAGTCATAACAAGTACAACTTATTAGATTTCTTAGGGAAGATCTCAAGGCTGTAGCCCCAGCCATCTGCATCTCATAGGAAGAAATCTTAAATAAGCCTTTGCTGGTCTGGCCAAGAACATTTTTGTGTATCCTTGTGACCACAGCTGGTGCTGTAAGAAGACCCTCCAGGGACAAAGGCATCACAGATTCCCAGTCTTGGACCTGGCACCCTGGATCAGGAATGGAATGGAGTATTTCAATTGGAAGGCACCTACAACATTCATCTAGTCCAGCTGCCTGACCACTTCAAGGCTGGTTCCAAGTTAAAGCTTTTTTTTGCCGTGGCCAAGGGAAAGGTACTGTGGAAGCCAAGGAAGACTGCTGGACTGCAGAACAAGGCCAACACCATCGTATCAGTCAGGGAAGGAAACTGCCCAGCCTGTCCAAAAGAACAACTCAGATCTGTGGGACAGATGAGACTCCACCAAAAGTACCACTTAGCCTAAAATTGTTCTGCTGGAGCAGTACTACTGCTGGCCACAGCTGCCTTGATATATAGGTGCCCGCTATCAATAAAGCTTACTTCCCTTCCCACATGGAATGAACAACCTGCTGCAAATGAGCCCACACCAGCAGAGCTAGGACATGGCTCGCTGTCGCAGACAGGCAAGCCTGCAGATGTCCACAGGATGGGCGATCATGGGCCCAGCCAATGTCCTGGTAGCTACAGGGATGCTGCTGTTTACAAGAGCCAAGTCCTCTGTAAGTACTGCATATCTTCAGCAGGTGCTCTTTTTTTTTTTAAATCATGAAGACCTTGCTTTTTCACCATGGGTTCAGTCTGAGACAATACTCCTCCTTATGATTTCTAGCCCCCATAGGCCAGATGGTGAAACTCTGCTCCTGAGACGAGTTTCCTGAACCATGGAACCAGCAGAGGACCACACTCCAATCCCCCTATTTGCTCCAAGCAGTGCCTTAGATCACAAGAGACTGTAAAGAGGTCATTAGGCCTAGCGGAGGAGAAAAGAGCTATTTAAAGTAGATCTAGCACCAGAACTGGACTGAAGTGGAATTTTCCATTTTATGAAAGATTAGGCTGTGACTGTGCCATGCTGCTGCAGAATTAGCCATGGATCCAATTAAGACTCTTCTCCCTTCAGCCTTGTAAAGCTCCCTCTCTGAATTCACAGTCAGCAATAAAGCAGTCGATGATTATCTAAAATGCTTATAATGCTTCCCTCTCCCTTGTGCTCCTTGTCGGTTTGTCCTTAGATCGCAAGAAAATATATTGTTTATCCACCTTGGAAGCATTTCCCCAAGGTCTAGGGAAGACCTTCACACATAGCAGGTGATGCTTTTAATGAGTAAGGCTTTCAATTTTCATAACTACAGTGTCACTACCAGCAGTGCTATTTGCTGCATGCTGTGGTTTAAGGGTAAAAAACCCACAACAACAAAAAACACTAACAAGAGTGTCAGCTCAGCACATGGCCTCTCCCTTTCCCAGGCCGTCGCAGAGCATAAGCCCTCTGAAGGTTACCTCTCTGCCAGTTTCAAATATTGACCTTGATGTCTTGTCCCTTACAATATTCTTTAAAATCCATCATCTGCAAACTAAGTTTAAGTCAGAAAACCTAATTAGTAGCAGAGATGATGAATAACAAGCTTAAGGGGAGGGAGGAGAGAACCTCTTGCAGGTGGCTGACTCTTAGCTGAATAATGCTCTGTGCAATGGTCGTGCTTCAAAAATTTAATTCTCCGTAATTTCATTTACGATGGAGAAAACAAAACAAAATTAGTAAAGTGATATAGGATTTCATTTATATTCTGACAGGTACATTCATCTAAAGTTTACCTATTGTAGCTGCAGTTACTGTACCTGTCTTCCAAAGCATTTACTGGTGTGAAACAAGTGGCAATAAAAAAAATACAGGGCCTACTTGGCATGGCTATTTGCTATTTTTATAACAAAAAAAGAAGTCTCCCTACTGTCAGGCTGATTGTATTAATCTGAGATTCCTACAGTCCTTCAGGCTTGATTGCTTTTTGATTCTTGCGTAGTAGAAGTGGCGATAAAGAAGCTGAAATCATAATTCCTATTTAGAAGGCAAAGGGGAGGCCACTTCAGTTCTGTGGTGAGCGGCACATTTTGTTGCTTTAATTAAAAAGTTGTTCTGAGAAGCTTAACTGCCTCTGCAGTATTCAGAGCCCAAAAAGGATGGTATTTACAGAGACAGTTTGGGAACCACCCTTGCAATTTTTCTGAGCTGTATTGATGTTATTGCTTAAGCGTACTAAGGCAGAGAAGCAGTTATGGGATTTGAAATATTCTTTTTATCTTGAAAAAAATAAATCGATGGTCTCAATGATAGAAATATCTTTCCGTTTATGTAGTTCTTAAAGTGCAATCCACCTCTATTAAGGCTCCTAAAGGGAGATTTTGAGCAACACAAGACCCTCTAAAAACAACAACAAAAAAAGACTTAAGCATCAAGCAGTAATTGAAGGCCTTTAGCCCAGAACCGCAATGATTTTCAAGTGCCTGCTCCCTTTGAGATGAATGCCCAGAAACCTCTAAGGGTCAAGGTTTTTATTCCCTGAGAGTGAGCCAAAAGTGAGCATCACTGTACAACCATGAGCGACCATTCTTTTCTGGAGAGAGCAACTGCTGATGGATTCATCAGTGTATTACGCAATCCTCCAAGCTAGGCAGACTCCCTTGAGACTCAATTTTCACTTTCAAAAAATCAATAGACTTCACTGGTACTTTTACCTTTTCATATGACAGCAGCATTAAGAATTAATATTTTAGTGAGGTTAATAACAGTGGACTAAGGTGGGCATGTAAGACCTGAGTCTGCTTTAGAATCACAGGAGAGATCAGGTAAGATGCTGTTGGCTTAGAGATATTAAGTTAAATCACATCTAGGGTTTTTATTTGATAATGTCAGGATCCTCCATGTTGTGTGTGACTATAAGACCAGCTGTTCCTTTTGCACTGGAATCATGACAAAGTCCCTGATAGCTTTAGGATCTAAGCTCACTCAACTCAGACTACCCGGTTCTATTTGAGGTGTCTGCTATGTTTCCCTCTGCTCTAGGTACCAGCAGAAATCTCTCTCTCATGTCAATCAGTAAAACTAGCTACAAAGGTTAACAAGGGATTTAAATGTCCCATCATCCAAGCTTCAGTTCCTAACCTCTGAAACTATCCACCACTAGAAAACTGAGTTGCAAGTTAAACGTGTTCTCACCAAAACTTTTGCTACAGGTCAGAGTTGTCCAAACCTACAGTTTTCACCTGCTGAGATGCTGCATAGGGGATGAAAAAGCTCAGTCTCACTCAGTTCTTCAAGTGGGTTCCTCAAATCCATGTCCTTAAACAAAAAGGTGAGAGGAAAGTCAGAATCTGTCCTTCTGCCTGCAGATGGCACCTAAGAAGAGAGTACAGCTCAAGCAACTTCATTTACTCAAAGGTAATTACCTAATGAGGGAGGTAATTGCTTTGCAAAAGGTCTGCCTGTAGGGCTAGCAAAAATGAACATGCAGCATATGCAGGACTTCCTTGAAGAAAGAAGCTGACGCCTTCCAAAGGAGGACTTCAAATTTGAAAGCTCACTGAGACCATGTTACTTAACAAGAGGCCCAGCTCTCCAGCAGTCCAACCAGTATCTTCAAGAGGGACCGAGATCCCCCTGTTCTGTCAGGCGTGTTTGCTCCCCAGTGCCCAGCAATGCCTGCAACTCTCCCCTCTGCTTTTGTAGGGATGTTGGTGGTAACTAACACTGGGTAAATGGGACGGCCTGGGGTCCTCCCATGAAGGGTCTAAGCATCAGCTGCCACAGAGGTAGCAAGGACTTGGTTCAAGCTGCCTAGAAGTACAGTAGAGGCTGTACCTAAGACATACTTTGGCCTCAGGCCCCTGGGAGAAGTCAGCTCGGGCACAACTGACATGTGCTACTACTCCCTCCTACTCATGATATGCTACGTTCAAGGCCATGCCCCTTGTCCATGGTGAGGACAGGAGTGAATGCCTGTAATGTGAGGCAATGTCCTTCTAGTGATGAATCAAGATCTAGTTTGAAGGTTTTCTGATCATCTTCAGATGACAGTTGACCTAAGAGAAGCTGATCTTGTGCTGGTTACATTATCTATGTTGCTTATCTCTAGCTTTTGCTTTGGAACTCTCTTGTAACACCTCAACTGAACCCTAGCATGTGTGTCCTTTCAAATACTCCCCAGCCACTATCACTTTCATGAAAATAACCTCTGGCTAAAATTTAAGATTCAGGTTCCTCAGTAAAACACCAGCTGGAGACATTGCTCAGGGAAGCATCAGACCGGATCTAACCACACATCTCAAAGCATATAATTGTGACCTCTCTCACTCACACCTAGAACAGGGCACTAACAGCTCCTCCTTGGGTCTTCAAGTCTCTATGGGCCATGCTCTGTGCATTCATGAAGAGGTAAGGGAGACCAAAATCTCACCAAACACCCCTCTTTCTTTGCTGAGTGGTGAGGGAGTAGCATTATGTCACACTTGAGGTTGGTCAATCAATAGAGGCCATAGGGTGGAACCGGTTATTTGTCCTCTCCTTTGCACATCCTAACTAGCCCACACTCACTATGAAGCCCAGGAGAAATGCTACAGTGCACAGGAAAACTCTTGAGATGGGACCAAGCACAGGCTTGAAATGCTGCTGTCAATTTAATTTCTCACCCATGTCATTCCGCTTTACTTTGTGACACTTGAGGCAAAATTATTAAATTCCCTACTTCTAATACCGTCATTTGAAGCAAAGCATCTTCAGCAGCCCTAATGTTTGACCTCAGCCCCATAGCTGGGGAAAACTAGCAGCTGTTTTGTGATTCAAAAGGAACAGAACGATAACCCACTGAGGCTACTTCTCCTGTATGTGGAAGGGTGAGTCAGATAAATAATGGGACAATGCAGATCAGTTAAGCCTAACGCAGTCAACAAAATTAATTTGCAAATTAGTACATAGTAGGTGAATTAGCTTCAATTCACTTTTGACAGAAATGTTAAAAAATAAAGCAGTTACAATGAAACATAGATTAATATTTCTTCTGAAAAGGTTCTAAAGAAGGCAGTCGCAATGTGGAAGTTTTTGTCTGCAAAGGCTGAGGATGCATAGATTTAAGTTTCATAAAATCCTTGGAGTGGGAAGCATATTTTCTTCCTGGCTTGTATGGCTTTCATCACCCTGACAACTCTCAACGGCTCTTAAATAATCTTTAGAGGTGGGCTGAGAAAGTTCTGATTGGGATCCAGGCATAGATGTTGTTGGGACTGAGGCATGGATGTCCGGTGCAAGGAGAAGGAAATAAATGGTTTTAAATATGAAAGATGGCTTAAGAATATCAGTTGGTAACATTATCTATCTGGCCTTCTCACACTCTTCCTAACAAAGCTTGGAAACATGCCTGGGCTGCTGTTATTAAGCGACACACACTTAGAGCAGATGAGCATCTGATATTTGAACCAGCTTGGTATCCTCAGCGCGGTGATCATTGGGAGGGAAAGAGCAGTAGTGTTTTAGATGTTTTTGGAAGGCTGAAAAATGCTTTGGTCAGGTACAGTTAATAGGATCTCCTGAGCAAAAGTAGAGTTGAAGCTACTGGAGCACTAAGATGATTTAGGAAGATGCTGAGGTGAGGTGTGTGCGATCAGAGCAAATTGAAAAGGCAAGATGAACACAGAACAAATGTGCTCCCACCCCTACCCCAACAAAGAAGAAAACCTCCATTGTTGGCTTGATTGTGGAATGACGGTAAAACCTGGAGGTGAGTAAACGTATCTGTAGGAAGCAGAACAGATCAGGGCTGCATCAATTTAGCAGTTTAATCTGACACCTCCCTGGAATCAACTAGCACCAGAAACGCATATTGCTGCAGTGCTCAGTTGCTTCACAGTATCAATCCTTGTTCCTTCTGAGCTATAAACATGGAGTTTGGTCCTTAAAAGGTATAAATCGTACCTCTCTGTAGATTTCAGTATGTGTCTGGCAGTTTGTACTCGCTTTGGATCTCACCAATCAACATCATGTACACAGGATTTCCTCAGCAGTGCACAATGGCTAACAGTTTTAATGAATTATTTATTGCTTTTAATGATGGTCCTTTATATGCTGTTTTACTGACCATTTCCTGCATGGCAAGGATTCATAGGTTTAGAAAAGCTTTTGTAAAGAACTTCACTGCGATCAATTTGACTTCACGTGAAAGCCATGGAACTGCCAGAAAAGCTAACCTGCCTGAAAAAGGATTACTTATAAGATTTTTCTTCTGTGTGTAAAACCTCACAAGCATGCTGTTGTACCTTTCCAAAAGAATTTAAAACAGTAAACCAGCCATAACAGTTATGCTGTCTGGCTGCTGAATTATACATCGAGAAAATTGACCTAGCGTTACGTTGTGCCTATCAAACTTAGAGCCTCCCAGCTCACAGTCATGGCTTGCCAGGTTTGATGGGGAGCTGGTTAAACACAATGTCAGAGTAGGTTACCTGGGGCGGTGCACAGAAGGCCACCCGCCAGTCGGCTGGCAGCCCTGTGGTATCTATCAAATCCAGCAAAATACTGGAAAGTAATTCATGATGTAAACTTCCACTGATTGAGCCGCAGGTTCTGATTTTCCATGTTAATGCTTTATAACTATAAATGAGAAACCAGCCACCCTTCTCAAGCAGTGCCAGCTCTTCACAACCTCCTGCTCCTAGCACACAGGTTACGATACACACAGCAATAGCTGAAAGCCCTGCAGTTCCCAGCTGCAGGATTTAGGCACCACTGCAGCTCACCAGGCTGGCCAGGCCTCATCCTCACGTGGCCTTCTGTTGTCTGACCCAAGGCATTTCCAATGGTGGCCCCTGACTGCCCAGCAGCAAGCACTGGCAGGGCTGATGCCAAGGGTGGATTCAGGTTCTCTGCCCGAGCGCTTTGCAGTTGGAGAGGCATCGGGGCGCGCCTTCCCCTCCAATCGCTATTCTCACTGCTTGATGCTCAGCCCCCAGCTGAAATTGTGCTCAGCAGGGAGAGGCAGAAGTGAAAGGAGTAATTCAGAGTTATAAATCAACAGACAATTGCAGAGCCCTTCCTTTCAAATTTGCATCAAGCCAAACAAATGATGTGTCAGCTTTTGCCAACTGTAATGCTGTTGCCTCTGCCTGATTCTAGGCAGACTGCTAAGATGAAGATCCACATTCTCGACTAATTGGCCTTCATGCAATCAAGATTCAGATCTGACTGAAAGAGTATAGACTTCGGCCCTGCTGAAGAGTCACATTAAGAAGCAACGAGAGAAAATGTGGATGAAACTGTTGCAGAACGGTGCGCAGCTGGGGGCCCAGCACAGGAACCTTTGCTGCAGAGCTCTTTTCCAGAGCTCGCTAGCAAAGACTAAACGGCCCTAGGCTCTAGTGATCTTCATCCAGCTTGAAAGGAGGCCATGCAGGCCAGAGTTCAGAAAGATCTTCAGGCTCAGAACGTTTATCAGTCCTAGGGAACATCAAGTCCTGTCATAGCATGAAAAACAGAGCCAGAAAACCAACTGTGTGTTTGTAGGGCCTTTGACCCTGCGGTGGCTCTAATGAGATGTCACAGAAATGTTATGTATAAGATAAGGCATGTATGTAGACAGTAACTGACGTGCTGCAAAAGCCTTTTGTTTGTGAGGTCCTGCGCGTAGCTCAGACAGCGGCTTTCTCAATAGGCAGCCAGAAAGCACGCTGAGGTGCCCAGCGTAGATGTTAACCTCGCCTTCAGGACACCGAGTTACGTAATTCAGCGGTACGACACACTGTGGCCGGTGTGGGGTTTTAACCATCGCTTCATCCAAAGTGCCCAGTGTTGTTGAAAATTTCACAGTTCAATGCACAGTAAATTGATTATTTTACTAGGTCAGGCCTGGTAACTGGCATTGATTTAAGCGGCTTATCGCAACAGATGACTGAACAATGTTCCTAAACGGCAGCTCTCTATGATCAGACAGAGGATGGATTCTGCTCCTGGTGACACATCCCCAGAGATACAGATGAGCTGGGAGTGTGGCAGAGCAGGAAGATCGGCCTCTGCTATTTGGTAGCATTTTCAGGGAACACCAAATGTTGTTTACTTCCTAATCTTCCTACAGAATATAAAGAATTGCTGCTCTGGGCTACTTCAGAGATAATGTGAGTGACTCACTTGAGTTGTACATTGACCTCAGGCACCGTTCAGATGTACTTTACAGTGCTTTTAAAAACAATTAATGCAGATTTCTGTACTTTGGAAGATGCCTAGAGTGCACTTAGAGATTTTCATAAGGTGTTAAACCACACACATCTGGCTAAGCCCTGTGTTAGTTGTTGTTATTATTCAACACGTCCCTGATCATCAGTCATACCCTCTCTTTCAGGCTGTATTCTCCATGCTAAAGCAACTTCTCAATTCATATTTACAGACTTCACTTGCCTACATATAACAGCTCTGTAAGAACCACGTTAATTATAATTGGTGACAAATGATACTAAACCCGATGTTCACATGTGGAACTAAGTTCTGTGACCATCTCTAAACCCTGAGCTGAAATCAGATCTAAATTCCCACGAATGCTTGAAGTGCTTAGTTATGAACCTGGATTCAGCAGGTCTGGTTTTCGCTTGTGTTGTTTAATAACTACCCACCACTATATTTGTATTCTTTTTGTGTTTTGCCAGTTTGAATATGAGATGGGTTTTTTGTTTGAGGTAGAGATTTTGCTGGGCAGGGAAAACACTTGTGCCATATTGCCTACGTTCATTATCCACTGAGTGAGATGCCTGATTATGGCTTCTAATTTCTAGAAGTTACTTTTAAAGACAAACTTTCTCAGGCTCTGGTCTTCCCTGCAAATCATCTGTTTCCATCCTTTACATTCCCACAATCTCCATTATTCCCATCTGAGTGCACCCAAGCGCCTCCTGTTCCCCCCCTGTCCTTTCAGATCTAAATAGAGGAATTTCTCTCATGTCCCGCTTTCAGAACCAAATAGCACTTCCATTTCACTAGGGTGACCCCAGGCCCCACAATAAGTGAACCTGGGCCCTATTTATGTGGTTACCCAGCAAAGTTACCATCTATATTGCAAACACAAGGTTGAAGAAGGCACAGCCCAGGAACACAAGGAATCAGTCCTGCTGAAAACACAGTCCACAACTCCGTTTCACCTGAAGGCCAAAGTTACAATTGCCTGCCATGTGGTCAGTTTTGAACTGCAGCCTTGCGACAGAGTGACGGACGGGTTCGATGAAGAAAGGGCCTTCCTGTCAATGTGACAGGAAGGGATCACAAAATCAACAAAAGAGGGGTCAACCAGAACCACTACAAGCATTTAGCAAGTGAGCAAGGAAGCTGCAGGGCTACAGTCCCTTTGCAATCACAGAGACGTGGTGGGATGGCTCCCATGACTGGATTGTTGTAACAGAAGGATACAGGCTCTTCAGCAAGGACAGGCTAGGAAAACAGCAAGGGGCAGTTGCACTTTCTGTGAGAGACCAGCTGGAGTGCGTGGAGCTCTGCCTAGGGATAGATGAGGAGTCAACTGAAAGCTTATGGGTAAGGATTAAAGAGAAGACAGGTAGAGGTGACGTTGTAGTGGATGTCTGGTGTAGGCCACTTGACGAGGAAGAATAAGCGTACAAGGCCCTCTACAGATAGGAGCATCCTCACGTTCACAGGCCCTGGTCCTCATGGAGGACTTCAACCACCTGGTATCTACTGGAGGGACAACGCAGCAGGGCATAAGCAATCCAGGAGGTTCCTGCAGTACATCAGTGACAACTTCCTCACCCAAGTGATAAGGGAGCCAATGAAGACTAGTGCTCTGCTCGACCTCATACTGACCAATAACAAGGAGCTTGTTGGGGATAACACCTGGAAAGGTGATAGAACAGCTCATACTGGAAGTCATCTCAAAGCAAATGGAGGAGAAGAAGACTATCATGAGTAGTTAACATGGATTCACCAAGCGGATATCCTGCTTGACCAATCTGATAGCCTTCAATAATGGTATGACGGGCTGGGTAGACCAGGGGAGAGCAGTGGATGTTGTCTACCTTGACTTCAGCAAGGCTTTTGACACTGTCTCCCACAACATCCTCATGGGTAAGCTTACGAAGTGTGGGCTAGATGAATGGACGGTGAGGTGGATCGAGAACTGGCTGAATGGCAGAGCTCTGTGGGTTGTGATCAGTGGCACAGAGTCTGGTTGGAAGCCTGTGACCAGCGGTGTTCCACAGGGGGCAGTGCTGGGTCCAGCCCTGTTCAACGTATTCATCAACGACCTGGATGAAGGGACAGAGTGTACCCTCAGCAAGTTTGCTGGTGATACAAAGCTGGGAGGAGCAGCTGACTCACCTGAAGGCTGTGCTGCCA
>VZSC01006805.1:125987-145198 GCA_013398225.1 Steatornis caripensis | reverse complement strand
TTATCAATATCTAAAGGGTGGGTGTCAAGAGGATGGGGCCAGACTCTTCTCAGTGGGGCCCAGCGACAGGACAAGGGGCAACGGGCACAAACTAGAGCACAGGCAGTTCCACCTGAATGTGAGGAAGAAGTTCTTTACTGTGAGGGTGACAGAGCCCTGGCACAGGCTGCCAGGGAGGTTGTGGAGTCTCCTTCTCTGGACATATTCAAAACCCACCTGGGCGCATTCCTGTGCGCCTGCTCTAGGCTAACCTGCTTTAGTAGGGGGTTGGACTGGGTGATCTCCAGAGGGCCCTTCCAACCCCTACCGTTCTGTGATTCTGTGATCTGAAGGTCAAAGGCAGCCTTGGCTGCAGTGGCAGACTTCAGGATCCTGAGGGGAGGAAATAGGGTAAAAAGCAAACTCACAACCCTAGACTTCAGGAGAGCAGACTTTGGCATCTTCAAAGATCTGCTCAGACAAGTCCCACGGGATAAGGACGTGGAGGAAAGAAGGACCCAAGAAAGCTGGTTAATATTTAAGGATAACCTCCTCCAAGCTCAAGAGCAGTCCATCCCATTGAGTTGGAAGTCAGACAAAAAAGCCAGGAGACCTGTGTGGATCAGCAAGGAGCTCCTGGCCAAACTCAAACACAAAAAGGAAGCCTAAAGAGGGTGGAAGCAAGGATGAGTATGGAGGAATACGGAGACATTGTCCAATCACCCAGGGATGAAGTTAGGGAAGCTAAAGCCCAGCAGAATTTGAACCTGGCATGGGATGGCAAAGACAACAAGAAAGGTTTCTATAAGTACACAGGTGACAAAAGGAAGACTGGGAAAATGTGGGCCCACTGCTGAATTAGATGGGGAAGCTGGTTTCACAGGGCATGGAATAGGCTGAATTACTGAATGCCTTCTTTGCCTCAGTCTTTCCTAGCAAGACCGGCTTTCAGGAACCTGTCTGAACATTAGGAAACTTTTTTTACTTTGAGGGTGACCAAGCACTGGCACAGGGTGCCCGGAGAGGTTGTAGAGTCTCCGTCCTTAGAGATACTGAAAAGCCATCTGAATATGTTCCTGGCCAACTGGCTCTAGGTGACCCTGGTTAAGCAGGGGGAATGGACTAGAGGACCTCCAGAGGTTCTTCAAGCCTCAATGATCTCGCGGTTATGTAATGACTATTAGTTGATTAGTAAGCAACATGGGAGTGGAAAAAGGAAGGGACAGGAACACATATAATCATTTCTGTATCACTTTGTTCTTTCTTCCCCATAGTCAGTCAAAAGCCAGAGAAAGAATGCTGTTTCCCTCTCTTACCACTATGAAAATTTGGGAAGAAGCCCTCCCTTATCAATGTGTGCAGGTCTGTGCAATCTCAATTCAGCATGACCAAAATCAATGTTTGAAGCACTAAGAAATTATCTTCTGGTAAATCTCTTAATAATCTTCACATCAAGACAGACACATTTTCCAGAAACTCAAAGATTCTGCTTAGTCAAATGCAAGTCGCTCACCTCAAGCAAAAACAAATGAAACTAGTTACAATCAAATAGCTTATGATGTATCTTAGATTTTCTTATAGACCAGTCCAGTTTAAGCTTAGACTATATCAATGTGAGAATCTGGGAAGAAAGGAAAGTCAAATCAGTTTTTCTCCACTGAGAATACAGAGAGGAGCATCTTTTAAGCAAGCTTGCACATGCTTTACTGTGTTTCGTTTGTTTGGTTAGTTTTTTGGTTTGGGTTTTTTTTTTCTAAAGCATAGTGGTACTTTAATGGCATATCTGCAAACATTTCCTCTTTTTCTTTGGTAAATGCACTGAGGAAAGATTGACCCTCCACAACTGAAATGTACTCAGGCAGTTCTTCACAGGTATGCCTTTCCACTTCCATGCAATCAGGGAGGAAAAATGTTGATTCTGAGAGTGGTAATAAAGACTAGGAATTTAATAGCATTCTAACACACAACTTAAATGTGTGTTTGTTATTCTTCTAATCAGTGCATTACAGGACTAAATACAGAAAATAGAACTGTGATTGCACAGATTTAAGTATTAATTACAAGAGGTGATAAATCATGGTGCTTTCAAGATTTTATGTAAAATCCACTAAATTAATTGAGTCGTCTTAGGTTCCAGTGGGCTTTGGCTGAGTCCCTTAACGATATTAAAATCCATCTGTTATTAAACATCATGTTTAACACAATAGTATGCAAATGTTCAGGTCCAATCATGCTCCTCTTGAAGTCTGCAACATAATTTCCATAGACATCAGTAAGAACAGGTCTGAGATATCAATTTTTAATTGCACTGTATACAAGTATTGACAGAAGAATACAACACAGTAGTCACAAAATTAAAGAGGCTTCTGTGAAACCCACAAAGAAAAGCAGCACAAAATCAATGAAGTTAAAGCAATATTTCAAAAAATAATAAATCAGACTTAGCAGTTTTGGAAAACAGTACTGAAGAAAAAGACAAATGAATTGGCACAATTTAACAACCTAATTTCTAAGTGCACTTTTATAATAATTCTCCTTACAAGCTGCTGTTTTCCCAGAAGATGACAACAAAAAGCCTCATTAGAACATCAGTGTTTCATAGTGACAGGTTTATTGCATCGCCAGCTGTGAATCTAAAAAAAAGACACCTCCCAAAAAAAACCTCCTATACAGGTTCCTAAAAACCCTATTTTCTTTTGTTATCATCAAAAAATAGCAACTTAGCACTTCTGTATGATTGTGAATACCCACAATTCTATTTTTTAAAAAAATTGAAGTTAAAGAAAAGTGATTTTTATCTTAGCTTCAAAAATAATGTAAAGAAACATTGAAGAACAAGGTATTCCAATGATCAGGTATATGTACAATGTGATAAACTGGAGTCCAATCCTGCAAATACACGTTCATGAATGCAGACTTGAGAACCTGTTGATCCTGAGTAAGTGTAACTAAAGACTGACAGGATCAGGCTCTTCGCTTCACCCATCATAAGCTTTTCCACAGTCTGTCCTAGGCTAAAAATTATAGGTACAGTATATACTCTGTTTACTGATTTATACAAAAGGTCTTTTACCACTCTAACCCTGTTATTGCTAGGCTAAAAATGAACATTTGGAACAAATTACATGAATCATAAAGGATAAAATTGAGATGCAGCTTCTGACGACTGAATTTCCACTTGAGCCATTTTAAATTGGGTACACTGTAGCCATTTGCGGAGCACAGATGAGCTATTGTTCATTTGTCCTGACCCCTGTAACATCCTTAGGCTGTGATGGTTGACATTGCTCTGGATGGCTTGGAGGCGTAGCTGGAGTCCAGCAGATAAATGCTGTTGAAATAATGCAAAACATTCAGTTTCTTTCCATTAACACATACATTAATACAGCTCTGTGAAAGGTACTGGTTGTTGGCCAGGGAAAGTTCCTCCACTGCCCCAGTATCACATTTCTGTCTTCCACATCATGCACTGTAATGTTGACATGAAAGGCAAATGCGCTTACAGAAACAACTCCATACTGAGACCAACTCCAACACTCTTATTCTCATCACCAAAATTCTCTTGACTGACAAACCACGCTGATCCACCATGCTCTCTCTTACGAACAGGGCCAGCTGGCACAGTTTTCAACAAGCAAGCAGGCTCAGAGTATCTGCTATAGAACTAAAATCCGTCTCCTGAGTCAAGAGTCCCAATCCTGATTTGTCAGGGGACTCTCAAGCCTAAGACAAGAAAACCACAGCTCAGGAAACAACGAATCTCAGTAAACAGGGAGGAAAGTGTTTCAGAAGGGAAAAGCAGAGCAGTACTGATTACAGGACAAGTATCTTAGCTGACAATGCTCTGTGTATGCTCACACCTGAGACCTTCAGTGCTGAGCCATACAGTGCATCTGGATACACTACAAAACGATCGATTTTTAGAGAGTTTGGAGACCACGGCTAGTGATCTTATTTCCAGAATTTACAGACATGTATAACACTAAGAACAAAAGGCTAAGGTACTAGAAACAACTTACCTTCAAATTTGACTGTATCATTGGCAACCACATCGGTATGAGCTGTAAGAAGAGGTATATTTTGTTGTTGTGCAAGTGATTGTAAACATGCTCCAGTTACTGTGAGACAGAAAAGGGTTTATCTAACACATTTAGCTGTCTGAACGGACATAGCCTGAAACACAAATCTGAAAATGTGATTATTTCTAAATGATGTGTATGTTTTGGGGCAGGTAACTCTCAGAGGTAAAGATGACAGCTTCCTTTGTTTGTAGCTTGAAGAATCACCAGTAGCAATTACTGCTATCTTATTTAAGGCAACAATGAGAATACAGAATTAAAACTTGTTAGAGGAAATCACTTCTTATTTTCCTTGTGAGGGTTTTTCTGTATGTGCAGGTGAGCAATACCAAAATAAATACAGTAAACATTCTGTACAGCGAGGTACACATCAAATACTGAAAAAAAATACCATGCAGAACTTCCTAATAATAGGCTAGATATTTAAATAGTAACCAGCATTTTATAAGCCACTAGTCACATCAGTGCTTCACTGCAGAATGTGACCTGTAGCCCTGGGAGCACAGGTAAAAACTCTATACAGAACGAAAAGGCAAGAAGGTCTACAAATCTGTCACCCATGATTGGATTTATATATATTTCAGTCTCCCGCTTTTCAGAGAACTTTTATTTCTGAGTATAACATGACAAGCTTATGGAAGACAGAGAGGCATTTCTAGCAAAAGTATTCATGTTCTCCAATATTAATTTAACTACTGAGGTTATTGTTCTCAAATGTTCCTCCAAATGGCATTAAAATTTGCAATTTGCCAATTATGCTACCGGGAGCTGCAAGTTAAACCTAATCACTATTGACAACATTAGATAAAGTGCTGTTTCCCTTGTGCAAGGAATGATAATTGTTGCAATTTCAGTGCTGTTTTGCTGAAGAATCATATGCAGCTCTGTCAGGACTGATTACTTAGGCTGCCACATGAAGAACCATATTCAAACCTCAGCATTTACAGATAGATGAATGCCAAAACAGCTGGAATGCAGCCAGATGCAGCAGACATGCGAGTTCTGTACATCCTTCCGTGGGGTCTCACATTACTTAAGTGCTTAACAAAATCCAGTGACTGCAAGTCCTGATGTGTTTTTTGGAGAGGAGGGAGCAGGCAAGCATACTGAGAAGGCATGCTTCATGCCCCACCGCCATAAAAAAAAAAAGGCACTGAAAATTTCATCCAGTACTAATGAAGTTCCTATGAAGCTAGCCAGTGGTGATAGGGCTGGTGTCAAGTATGTCAAGCAAGGAGGGAAACTCAGCGTTCCTCTCTGCATCTGAACCAATTGACTGGACATCTTTTACAGTCAGCTGAGAGAATCAAGCACTTCTCACATCCAGTTTATCTTGTCCCAAAGCAGGTATCTAAAATAGATCAAGATGAATCATGTCCAACAAGACTTGTTTATCTCCACTGACTATAAAGGGCACTCATGGAAACTAGCTCATATTGATATCTACGCTGTAGAGGTCTAAGGTTAGATACAGATCATTGTGCTCCACTGCCACTTCAGTCTTCCAGGGTCTGGATACATTTAAGAAAATGAAACATTCTGCTGCAGGCACAAGCAAGCAAACCCTCCACTCCTACAGCTGCCAGTTACATAAATGAGACAAGAAGACATTTTTATTGAAGCACTTGAGTTTTACTACCTAATCCCCAGCCAGCCTTTCCTTCACAAAGGAAGAATACATAAAGCTAGTTAGAAAGAACAGACTGCTCTCAGACGCCATCAAATTTTTGGACTTAATATATGTTCAAAAGACTTATGTCAATATCAGCGCAAGTTTTGGTGGAAACCAGGCTGGAGAACAGGTTGGTCACTGTGCTCTTCTGGCTCCCCAACTGTGCTGCCTGCCTGATTCTCTAGAAGTCTACCCAGCAGCTGCTGGAGCTGCATGAAGCCCGTGAGTCTCTGGAGAAATTGCTATGGTTTGCTGAGCTGCACCCTTCACTACTGTAGGCTCCCAAATTTCTCAGATATACATCTGATGGTCAGACAGAGTGCTGTGATCAGCAAGGAGATGGTCTTCATCATCAATGGCTGTCCTGAGATGGTCGTTTCCCAGTTCCTTTGAGATACAAAACCAGGAGGAAAGCTGAACACTTTCATTTCAGTGATCCTAAAGCTGAATGCTTCCCCTCAGGAAAATATAATGAATTAAATATATGTGTGTGTATGTGTGCATCTGTGTAAATGTGCGTGTATATATATCACTCCAACTCAGAAAGAAAAATAAATACGTAATGGTTGAAATGTTTTCACAGGAAAGAAACTTTCTTTTCCTCACCAGAGTAGTAAAGATAGTCTAAGAACAGATCCAAAAAATATCCTCTGAGAATACAGGGAATGGCTCAGAGACTACAGGAAGCAATCAAGACATGTCTCAATGCTATCAGTGTGAGTTTAATAGCAAAGGCCAACGCAAGGCGTGCTTATGTCAGGCATAAAGAAAGCTCTTCTTTCAGCAAAGCAGAGCTGAATTGTTTACATCTTCTCTTTCTCTCTTGTTTTAGGACATATTTTCCCTTCACTTGTCATACAGAAAATGGCCACCTAAGACAGCTATCCCATAAACTGCCTGGCAACATGTGACACGCACTATCTTCTCATTGTGCTCCATTCCAAATATGTGTGTTGAATCATTCAATGACTTCATTAACAAATGAAGTTTTTGCAGCACCTGATTCCTTAGGTGGAATAAAAGACACTGCAGTAAGTATACTTACATGAATGATAAATGGTCAAGATTTATCAGTGCACTCTGCTCACTTCCAAGAGGAAGTCATTTGGAATTATTACTTTTGCTGAATGAATCACCAAAAGAGTGTTAAGAATGTTCTGTATAAAAAATGTCTCTCACTATGCTATGTACTTCCCTTCAGTGAAAACTAAACCTGGTTTGAAAGGCTTATATCTAAAATAAAACAAAACCCAAAAGCTTTAAAGCACACAACAAAATTGTTTCATTAACAAAGGCAGGGCAATAAAAATTGTCTAGAATAAAACAAGCTACCAAAAAACTGCCCAGTCAACTACTATTCAAAGAATTGTCATCCTTGCAGATTTCTGAAGTAAGAGTAACAAAGTTTGGATGTTCTTCACAGCCACTGAAGAAGAGTCTCAAAGTTGATCTTTTTTTAAATTATAGAGATGCCACTCACTTACTGGTTCCTGTATGAATAAGCTTTACACTTCTGCCTCTTTGAAGGAATCCAAACATACAGTAAGCCTTTCCTCAAATCATGACAATTACTTTTAAGATCTACAATAAATATCTTAATAATTAGTTTTGAAAAAAAAATAATAGTAACCTGGGACTACGAATCCTATACTACTATTATGTACGTATACTGTTCCTGCAGGATTTCACTTTAGGGCTAAGTAAAGGGGATTTGGTCACCCTGCTTCTTCTCTTCCATCTCCCACTCATCGAACGTGAAAGAAAGCTTAGCACCTTAACTCTGAATTTCACAGGTTTATGAGCTTGATTTTGTAGTAACAACAATATCCTTTTAAACTGATTTAGCATATTATTGATATATACTCTCAAATAAAACCCCTTGAAAGCATTCATTTGAATTATGACATGAATTTGGCCAGCTTTAAAGCCACTCTTCATTCCTGTCAAATTCTAAACATCCTGGACTGGCTGAAAGAAGCCCGTATGTCTTCCAGGGACAGCCATGATCACTTCAACATCCCATAGTGACAGAGTTTCTTTAGTGAATCAAGTCATTACTGACTATAAATTTGTATTTTCACGATGAGGGTGAATACTTTCATACCAGTTGACATCAAGACCTTCCATTTTAGCTACTTAATTTTCAATTCCTGTTTAACCATAAAAGAATGGACTAAAACAACAGTCAGAAGTTTCCTTTATGGCAACAGAAGAACCACATAACCCAACATATTTCAGTTAGATTCACAGTGTGTTTAACTCCTTGATTTGTTGGTATTTTATGTGAAAACTCCCTTCAGAAAAACACAATGGGAAAACGTGTAAAAAAGGCTAGCAAAATCGATTTATGCTTGTGAGGCTATCCTGATCCTTTGGGAATCTGTTCTGAAAATGCTGTGGTGCACCACAGGAAACTGACCACTGATTTCCAAAAAAAAGAATTTCACATGAATGGAGCATGTGGGATTTGATTCTCTAACCAAAGAATACACTGTTACACATCCTAGGGGAAGAAAATTCACTATCAAATGATATCTGACTAAGTAAGTCGGACATGTAGGCATATAATAACAAGAAAACCACTGTGGCATTAAGTTTTTGTCCTCAACCTAAAAGAATGCAAGGATCAGGATCAGTGAGCTGATCTGCAAAGGACATACGATGATTACAAGTTACAATATGGCTGAAAATTCAGACAGTACCTAGTGGTTCTCAAAGTCAGTGACACCAGCAGAGTCTATTAGAGGAATAAGACCATTGCAACAATGGAAGAAGGAAGTAGATCAGAAGTTCATGTAAAAAAAATCATGACAACTTGGATTTGAGATTATGGTCTAGTCTTCCTTCTTACAAGAGATTTTATTTTTTGTTATACTCTAGCAGGTTTTCTTTCTGCATTAGCATTCAACCTCAGCTTCTTCCACTGTCCTTTTTTTTTAAGTAGGAGGGGAAGCAGAGGACAATATGTCTACGAATCACAACAGACAGGCAACAGCATTAACTGAATATTCATGGTATGGTATGCCTACCTTTACAAAGATAGTAGAGTTACATTCCTGTAAAGCCTCCATTAAACTAATCACATGCAGGCACACCATTTCCACCATCTTGAAAAAAAAAAAATCAAGCAGATAGAACAAATTAGTGTCCAGCATAACAGTGTTATAAGCTAAGCCAACAGTCTCTGAAAAGAATCTTCCTGTATTTGCTTGGCAGTCATACTGAATCACTGGATGTGCATTTATTAACCACTGCCATGTAAAATTAAACATTACATGAGCACATAAGGGATATTTTTCTTTATTTAGCTTTCCTCTGATGCAGCAACACCCATCTGTTAAATATTTCAAAGTGCTTGATGTATTTTAATTCGTATCACACATCAAAACAAGTTACCTTCTGCTTTGTTCTCTTCAGACATCATAAATCCTTTTACATGCCTTTGCTGTGTTGTTCTCATCAATCAGTGTGTCAGAAATTGATATTTTTATTTACTGAATCTTTGAAAATTAACATCCCAGAAAAAACATCTTTTTTACCCCCCCCCATCAAAAGACAATTTATTCTTCTGAACTGGCAGCTAGTCCATAATTTTTCCATTTTGTACCATGAATTATGACAGACGCAAGTATCAGTTATTTGGTAGTAGACAGCATTTTATGGTTTATATTGTGTAAATTCAAAGGTACGAGACAAACACCCTGAGAGCCAGCAGTGAGTATTCACAGTGCCTGTCTGAACTATGTGTAAATTCCCCGCGATAATAATAAACGTAACTTTTATGCAGTGCTTTTCATCTTCAAAGCGCTTTACAAACACTAACTAATTAACCTCACAACACCCCTGTGAGACAGGCAAGTATTATTATCTACATTTCACAGAGCAATAGCTGAGGCAGAGAGTTTAATAACTTGCACTAAAGCCACATAATGAGATACTTTCAGAAACAGGATTGGAACTTGGGACTTCCAGGTCATATTCTTATCCTAAGGCTTGACGAGAAGCCCTTGTGCCTGACTAAACAGCTGGCTAGTTAGAAGTGTTATGCACATTTCCCATTCATTCAAATGGAGCTTCATGAACTACTGTTCCCAACAGTGGCTTGTCAGCCACAGAGACCTCACTAGATTTCAGAGGCTAAAATATCATTTAAAGCTTTAGCTGGTCCTTGCCTGATACGGACAAGACACAAGGGAATAGTAACTGGTCCAAAGACGTTCAAGTGCAGCCCATGCAATTACAACTGAAAGGGTAAAGGTCCACACCTGCCTGCAGTGGAAGATGTTTCACATAAAATAATTTCCAGACAGATAGCAGGTCTCCATTTAAAACAAACAAACAAACAATGAATGAAAACTTATTAAATTAAAAACTTTTGACAAGTCATGACACTTATCATGACTTTCTGTGAAGTGGGAAATACAATACATCTTGCCCATTAGAAACAAGCCCTCAACCCTAAGCCTGCAGGCACAGAGAATCATTAGTCAATGGGAAGCAAAGGTAGCGCCTATGAGAAGGCTGTTGGAATCCCTCTGGGGTCATACAAAGCTGCTCCAACAGCAGTGAACACTTGGGATAGATAACTAAATGCTTAAAAGTTATTTACAAAAAAAGGTCTGGACAATTCGTGAACATTTCCCTTTCAAACCTTATCTCTAGCGATACCTCCTTCAAGTCATGCATTACTCAAAAACGTTTCCAGAGATATTTATGTAGCTTATTTCTGATGAGTAAGCAATGGGTTATGAGTAGGCAAGTGTCAGCATTTGTGTGGCTTTTTCCATCACGTGGTAAAAAATATTCAAATGGGTATTCACAGAATCATCTTAAAACACTTAGTTGCTCCTGTAAGGGGGAGTCAGATGAAACAATAGGACCACTGTGAAGTGCAGAAAGATAGAGACCTCATACAGAGAGCCCTTAATCCAACAAGCAGCGACTCTAGCTCTTGATTCTGTCTCAGGCAGATCCTGGCTAGAAGCTGTTTCAGGCTCACTGCAAGGTTAAACCACTACTAATTAGCTTTCCCTTTAATTTCTCAAAAGCATCAAAGTTGCTTTATGACATTATTCATAGTCTCATGTATTCCACTGAAACATTGAAACAAAGCCAAGCCCTCTGAGTTTACTCCGTACTAAATCTGCACGCAGCACCTGACTCACCACTTTGTTATGTGCCATTAGCTGCAGGATGCTAGGTGTCACTCTGCTCCAGAACTCCAGGGCTGTAAGAATTGCTGTAAAGCTAAATTCATTCTGATTCTGGACTGTCGGAGCTACTGCTGTTTGTTCGCAATACACTGTCCAGAGCTGAGCAAATATAAATGCATGGAAAAGGGAACACATGTGCAGAACAGATGTCTGTAGAAATAGAAAATAGAGGAAAATGTTTACTTAAATAAGTGTATTGGGATACAGGGCAGAGGCTTTCATCAAAGCACTCCTCTGTCATGCATCCCAACGTGCAGTCTTGCCCCTCACTTTCCCATGTTCCCCTCTCATTAGGAACTTGAGTACAGTTGATAACATCTTCTCCGTGTTTAAAAACTGTTCTTATATTTACAAACTAAAAACTGCATTTGTAAACATACACTCCCATGCAATCTTAGAGTATGGCATCAAGATCAGTCCCTTTAAACAGAAGGTCAGTTTTGCAGAACAGCTACTCAGGACTAGTCCTGAGACTTTCTTGATGGAAAACTCCACCGCAATCTGCAGCAGGCCTGGAGGGCTTTGGCACATATTACTATTTCAAAGGTGCCACTGGGGTAAGTCATTCAGATTCTGATCACCTGAAAGGAAGGCTATCTTAGAAAATATATCATGTTACATCTGTTCTGTTAATCTGTTATCCATTTTTACCTTGCTGGGACAGAACTGCTCACAGTCAAGGAAATTAAGTTTTGGAAAGCTAACAGAGAATGAATTTTTGCATAGTCAAGCATGGCTCTTTGCTAATACATGTTATGTATCACAGTGTCTGAGCCTCCAGGACTGCTGGACATTAACTGCTTCATTATGAGAAAGACACTTCTGGTCAGAGATGTTTTCTCAGTTTGCAAGTGCAACAGTGATTCATGCTCTGTGGCAGTACGACTGCACCAAACATTGCAATGGTTGCTTCGTAACTGGAAAGAGGCATTGGGAAGAGCAAGAAAAGGCCAAAGAAATGAATGGGCAGCACCAGCGTCTTGGCCAGGTGAGGGGAAAGAAAGGGGGATTTTACGTACAAGATAGATGTGTGATCATTCTGCTTCCGTTGCTAATAAAAACCTGGTTGCTGTCAAACAATGCTGATGTATCTGTGTTAAGCTACTGTCACAAACAGCTTATGATTTGCACTAACTCCTCTTCTGAAGGTGCTCTGGACAAGTTGTGCTTGAACCATCACTGTTTGTAATTAAATTTGATCACAACATTATTTGTAGTTTATCCATTTCTACTATACAGTTAGAATAAGTGACTTTATTGCGATTTGCTAGAGATGGCCATTGCTAAAGCTTCGATTTGGAATTCAGTTTTTCCTTCCTCACTCCTGTGCTGAGATACTTTGAAATAGTTACATCTCAAATCTTAATTGTAGTTATTTCATCACCAGTTTTCTATGCATGAAGAGGCAGCTATGCAGGAAAAACTGCAGAGATTTCTTTCCCTAGATCTCAGGTTTTAATAAGGTTTTACCCCTCCTTTTTTGTTAGAAAGAAATAAGTGTTTGCAATAATAAGGCCGATACTGTAACATATCTCCACTTAAAACACAGAATCCCTTACCTTTGATTGCTCTGGAAACCCAATCAGAATAACAATAAGGTGGTCAGCAATTTGTGAACCCGCATCCAGTGGAATAGGCATGCAAGATGATGGAGAATTTGGACAGACAACATTGTGTGTCAGAGACCCCAGGAGTAGCCACGACAGCAAACGAATGTGTGATACACATTCTATGAATTCTTTGGGCCTGTCAAGAAAGAGCAGATTTTACAATGCTGCTAAGTTTTCTGGTTTTCCCCAAAACATAGACTCTTCTTATGCGCACGTTGCAGATGCAGTCTCAGTGCTGGAGGCACAGATCTTTGGTACAGCTTATGGGAAGATGAGAACCACACAAAACTTCCTGGACTTGATGTACCATTAACAAGCCCAACAGAACATACTTAGTGGGTCTAAGAAACAGTCTCTATAAAAAGCTAAAACACTCACAGATCCACTGGTTCCATACACTGATTTTTTACACAGAAATCATCAGATGGGAAGGGTTGCACAAGTGGAAGTGCTCCTCCCAGCTCCTCTGGACAGCACACAGCTGACGGGGATGGCAGGAAATTCTGCATTCCACATCAAGCTCCCAGGTGCCATGCCTTACCTTCCCTCTTGTCCACTGGTAAAATGGAGTTAATTTCTCTTTTCCTTAGCCTCTCCTTGGACATTGGACAAATGGATGATTTTTTCTGACACTTAAGGATTCATCCACCATTTAGTGCAATGTCTAATTGTAAAGCGAGGTGCTTATCTAATTTAAAAACGGAGTAACACTTTTCTGGTGTCGTCTTGTCTGTCCTCTTGCAGCTACCAAGTTCAGATTACATACTCATTTGAATTCATAGGCACGGGAAACAAATAATTGTTTTCAATCATTAAATGACTCCTTACTAGGCCACTCTCGCTATTGTTTTTCATTCCTAATTTGATGTCATTGTCAAGGACTCAGAGCACCAAAGAGGCATTCCTTTTTTTTTTTTTTAATAGACTCTGATATGATGCTCTTATTCAAGTACCTATAGGGTCACAAAGGAATTCACTACCTTCAACTCAGAACACATAATCTTCTTTTCACATTTTTAGTAAGAAACTACAGTGCAAGAAGATAACAACTCCCTATTTCCAAAACTAGATATGCCCTACATGAAAGTACATGCAGACTTATCTACAGGACAGGAACCTAAGCAGAATCCTGGGGCAGGAAGTCTGCAACAAAGCTGGGACAAGAATGCAGGTTTGTTGAAACACAGTCCAATGGTCTACACTCAAAACACCCCATTTGTTGCCATCGTAAGACAAGTGACTCCCCTCTTTTGGAAGATAAAACACTGAAGATTAGGATTTCTCACAGTGAAAAGGGATAAAAAACATGTCTTGACAACCAGGATTTCTCTCATCTAACTTTAACTAGATTAAGTTAGTATTTTTATCATCACATGAATAGGCTTACACTTACAGTTCTTTCTCATTTGTACCCCATAATTTCAAAGGACATTTCCCATTGTAGTCTCTATAATTCCCAACACATTTTCTGTAATTCCAGGACTAACCTAGATACAGACTGCTTTTCACTATCTGCATTTAGATCGAGTATCAAGTTAATTTCCAGGGTAACTCCAGTCAAGCCAGCAGAGTTAACCTTCACTGTCTCTTTGGCATGTACATTAAATATTGCATTGATGAACTCAGTTAAGGATCAGGGAGCTGCTGACCAGCTGTTTCAATGTCCCATGGCCGCTGTTCCCTATTGCAGATCTTATCTATGAAATCTGGCAACAGAATTTTGTGAAGATTTCAAACTCATTTTACTATTCCTTTTTGTGGAAAAGCATCCTTACCCTTGTTGCATTGCAGAAGGAGGATGGTAAAGCCAAGGCAGATATCGGATCACAGCTTTGTTGTCTCTGTGGTTTCCTCGTGTGATTTCCATAGCAGCAATCTGAGCTAAACCAACTTTCAGATGTCCACCAAATGTGTCTTCATGCAGCGGCTGAGAACAAGTCTTCATGTGACTCTGCAAGGCAAAGATCTGATTTCCTACTCAAAAAGAGTATTTCACTTGAACTAAGTTCTTCCAAGCAACAGCATATTCTATTTCATTTTCCTTCAATTCCTTTCTTAGGGTCTCTAATTGTCTCTACAAAACTACAGAACAAAACTCAGAAACAGATTTTTAAAAGTTCTCCAGTCTCTATATTAGTAACACCTGTATGATGCGGCTCTTTCCATAGAGGGCCACATCTTCAAGAGCCCACACAAAACATGAATCGTACAAAATGTACAGGCGCCTTTTGTACCAGCAAATTCATCAGCTGATGAGTACAAACTAATGGTTACACATCCAGACAGCTGAAGTGAAGATGAAAGAATCTAACCATTTAACAAGGTAGCATCTGGGCAGGAAATGTCTTCCCTGTGCAATATTCCATTTACATGTATAGAAATGAGCCATCACTCATTCACAGGCGATACGACTATGTTGCACTATTCAGCTGCTATAAATGCCTTTAAGCCCTGGAAATAAAAGGGCTAAACCTTTTACCAAGAAACATGCACATTTTTATGCCTAGAAATATAATTTATTATCCTGCTTTGCCAGCTCTAAGGAATGTTTCATTGGTGCTTCTCAAGATACTTCTATATTTCTAATTGACCTAACTTTGCATTACCTTCTGTTATTAGACTAACAGAACACATGCTGAGTGCATTTGCTTGCTTAAAGGAGAGCCACATGCTTTGCACAAGAAAATCCAGGTAATCCGTTATTAAATTATTATAACAGGATAAAAATCAGTGCACCAGGAATATTTTATAACATATAAAGTATCTGATTAAAAGTATCTGACCCCAGCAACTTACACTTACACTCTCAAAGATCACTTACTTAAGGTATCTTTCAAGAGGAAATAAAGAAATGAACCAGCATGAATATCTAATGACTTTGTTATAGAGCCAGGTGAACAGGATAGACAGGTATGCAGGCAGATACACTGTACTTCTTAAAAACTGGTAGAATTTTCTAAGTAAAACCTTGCTGACCTTTACCAATTAAAATGATATCCCAAAGGGAAAAAAGATAATAAACTGAACAGAAACAATAAATTGGGATGTGATTATCTTGAGAATTAACATTTATACCTTGTTTATAATGCAGTAGTTGCTAATATGCAGGACTGAAAATAATTAACCTCTCCCAAAGAAACTATTCTCAGACATGCAAAATGAGACACTCAAAATGAATAAACAATTTTAACTATTTCTGTTCACTGAGTTTCTACAGAGAGTAGAAATTTCAAAATCTGAAAACCAAGATTAAACTTTTTTTCTGAAAGGATTGTTACTGGCCTATAAATCATGTAGTATTCTTTATGTCAGTTTGGTAGTCCAAATGCTGTTGATCAAGATGCATACACATAGTAAGAAATTGTACAACCGGATAATCTTAGGACTCACTTCCTAGAAACGCCTCTGTTGATAAAACCCAAGCAACGTAAGTAAATATATTAAATCAGCTTACAATAATATGAATCTAGTTGTGGATTTGTTTAAAGTTCTGACTATTTGTAAATATAGAAATGTTCACAATATTTTCTGAGCTATGTTGGAACCACAGAATAAGTTTATCTTGTCTAGTTAAATAAGAATTGCCTTTTCATTTTCCAAAGACAACCAAAGCTTACTCTTTACGATACAGTAAATTATGGTCACATTTGACTGTCCTATTACGTTAATTTTGTTCTCAGATTCCTGTATTACATGGCTGAATCAAAACAACAGGAAATTTTAGACTGTTTGGTTCTGATTTAGTTTTAAATTGCCCAGACTACACATTTGGTGAACTTCTTGTCTAATTTCAAAACATAAAAGTGAAGAAATGGGTAAAGTTTTAGTTCATGTCCTAGCCACATCTGTATATAAAAATGTAATAAATAAATAAGAGCATAAGAAATCAACATTCTATCAGACTGAAGCATTGTAAGAACAGTTCTAAAAAAAAATCAGACTACAGTTCCTGGGAGAAGGGACACAAGGAAAAAGTGCAAATGGCAGAGAGCTTTCTATGCAAACATTTTTCATAGGAGAGAGGATATGTGTAAGTATTTACAAGTAAAATTTCCCCATTCCTGGTTTCAGTCCCATTCATGTTTTTCTGTGGAACTGGCAAACCAGATGTATCTCTCCCTCATTCATGATTCATTTTCTTACCTATTTTGAAAGCAGGTCTGAACTGGAAGAGAAATAGGTGAATAACTCTAAAGGACAGAGTGGGAAGGCAATCCAATTCAGCTTAAAATGCTTAATTAGTCTGTGCTTTGAAGTAAGTTTGTACTCTAGCACCAAAGGTTGCTTACCTTATTACAGTATTTTTTAAAAACTCAGTGAGATTCAAGACATATGGCCAATAGGGTAAGAACTTACAAATGAGCTATTTTGTCCAGTAAAACAAGGTTACTGTGAGTTTCAGGAGACATGAGTTTCAGTTTAGCTGGGGTTCTTTCCCCGTTATGATAAGTATTATTAACTTGTAATGAGGTGTCCCCTCATTCCTAAATAAAGCATTTTATGTTGACAGAAGTGTTTTCCTATAACTTCTCTCACAATTTGGCATCAAACTACTACACAGAAACCAAAAAGCAGTTTGGACTACAGAGATAGGAACTACTCAGTTTTCCCCACCCTAAAAGGATATAACCTGACAATGAAAACAACTGCATCTGTAAGAAATAGGACACTTTTTTTTTTAGGTCAATTACTGCATTTTAATAATCTCTGAACTTCCAATTAACTTAAAGGTCTGCTTGTGTATATAACAGAGACAGAATTCCTCCAGAAGAGTGTCATTAGTTGTACAGGCAAGGAGTTTTATGTTTCCATGGATTATTTTAAACATGACTACTTCTCACAGTGATTTCGGTATGACATTAGCTTATCATCAACATTTCAGAAATATCAAGCCTGCATTTTTATTGTGTGCCCACCATATTTGAATCAGCCTTCATTTCAACACTGCATAAGCTACTTTTTACCAATCTCCCAGAAGTGTCTAATCTATAACAGTACTAACACTTCAAAAGAACGAAAGAAATTTAAAAAAAAAACCACAAAACTGTCAGTATCCTCACAGACTTCCAACCATTTCTCCCAGGTAAGTTAAGTACAGAAATATTTTGGTTTTTTAAAAAGCACATATACTTTAGACCACTGTATGCCCAGAACCAACCTTTAATTTGGTTAATGTATGCATATCTGCAATGAAATCCAGCACTTCTCCAACATATTGCCTCATGCATTCCATTGCTGCTGTTCCACACTAGAACATAAAAGAAATAAGTTTAAGTAAGTACTAGGTTTTGACTATGTTCATGTTTTTATCTTTGCTTCTTTTTCACCAGAACACAATTTGTCTCATACTCTTTTACTTTTTAGTTAGAGTAATTACTTTAATTAGGAATAGGTAGTCTTTGATGTTTTTCTTCTCACTGTAATATGCCCTCTTATCCGATGATGCTAGAAAAAGATAGCTCAGTCACTGTAGCTTCTTCATGCATCACAAAATACTCTTATCTGTGACAGCAATAAAAAAGATTAACTGCTGACACTTTCAAGAATATCCTTGTCACATCATCCCAAAATTTACAGTGTCCCAGAATCAAAGTCTTAAAAAGTCAATGAGAGTTTAACAAATTGGTTCTTCAGGCAGCTGAGCATTTCTGCAAGTGGAACCAATCAGCTACCATTCCAGAAAACAAAATTCAATCACAGGCACAGATGCCCTCATGTTTCACATTAATCATGATAGAAAAACAGTTTAAATGACTGGCTGGATGTACTTCATGTGCAAACATCACTAAAATGAACATCACTGAAATTACTTTTTTTTTTTCCCCCTTTTTTTTTAAACTAAAAAAGGTTTCTGGGATATTCCTGTAGCAAAATCATTCAAAATACAGCATTCCAATTTCACTTAAACTAGTTGCAATTTTCAAAAGAGGATGCAAGAGCTATAAGGCATAAATGAAATCCTTCACGAACTGCTGCAATTTGACCATAAAGGTGTAAGCATTGAGAAGCAACTTGTGCCAGAGCAAGAATGACCTCAAAGGGAAAACAAAAGGACTCAATGTGGTACTTGCTGTATTCTCATAGCACAAATTTTCATAATCCTTTTCCTAGACTACCGTGAGAAATGTGAATCTGGCCTTCAGCTAGTACAAGACATGCGCAAAGTGTGCAAAACAGTCAACGGAACAAAGCTGTCAGATTAAATAAAGGCTTCCAACAGACCAGAGAACCCTGGAGAACAGCTTTCAGAAGGTGATACGACTGACCCACTAGGTACCATATAACTTATGATTCTATGTTAATAATCTGGGGTAAAGATAATGCTAGTTGAATTCAAGGGGAACTATGAATGCCTCATTCTTAGGGGCCACGTAAAAGCAGTGCTTAACTTCAGAGGCTATATGACAAAATTATCAAATTAGGTATCTTTTTGAAGTCATCAAAAACTATTGTACCCAAAGTCATAGGCTCAGGGCAAAACACTGCAGTAAAGTTTACAGGGGGAACACTACTCTTCTTTGGCCTCTATTTAACTACCTACACTTGAAGCACAAAAGCTGATTACCGTATCTGAGTATACAAATGAACCAAATTTAGTTTTAATCACAAAATTATTTGAGTTATTATTATATAAATTTATATATATTTATATATAAAT